>JABJVR010000021.1:6913393-6923994 GCA_025773905.1 Chitala chitala
GTGCCCTGTGGTGGGTTGGCGCCCTGCCCTGGGTGTCCCCTGCCCTGCGCCCTATGGGCTCCAGGTTTCCCCGCAACCCTCACCAGGAATAAGCGGTTAAGATAATGGATGGATGGATAGTTCACGTAATTCCTGCTAGAAAATTTTACATTGAGCAGGGAGGAGCAAAAGGATGGCAGACTGTTTTGGTAGGATGGCATGAGAGGGCGGTTTGAAAGGGTCCTCACAAAAATACAATTATACTTATTTAGGTACATAGAGCAAAAAATTTACAAATATATAGTGTGACAACAGTTTTTTTATACAAAATAAGGCGACAGTTATACTGTGCAGCTAAATTTTCGCAAATTCCTCTAAATTAAATGACTTTGCGCATGGGCTCTCGATACTTCGTCACAGTAACTGAGCATACTTATTTTATTTTATTTTAGGTGGTGCAATAATTAATAATTTCGAAAAGCACTACAAAAAAAAATTTGGAAATATTCGAATTCGGACTGCTTTTAAACAAGATACTTTTACTTTCAATAATTAAGTACATATATTCAGAACGGTTAATAAGATACTTTCACTTAACTGGGTGACTTTGACTTAAAGTAATTTTATAGTAAAATATCTTAACTTTTACTTAAGTATGACTTTCAGGTACTTTATACAACACTGCAAGAAAGTAAGCAGTTTCATGGCTAAAATCCACGTATTACATTACACTACGATCATGTGATTAATAAGTTAAAGCTTTAAGAAAAACAAATGTTTAACATGGAGTGATACGTAGGTATTTAATTACATCATCATGGCTAATATATTCCCAGTTTGACAGTCAAGGATGCATCCTGGTTGTGGACAGACTCTGCTTTACGCTGCCGTCTGTAGAGTAAAGAAAGTTTTAGCTATTTGTTAATGAACGAGAATTAATCACTTTCATTACACTGTCTGACAATGTAAGCGTACAACTCCCTAAACGTTATTGGTTCAAAAGTAAGTCACCGTTTAACACTAAGAACCTAAGGTTATTTGATATTTACTGAAACTGAATCTTATAAATGACAAAATGATCTTCAACTCACGTCTAGTGATGGACTCCAGTTAGCACGTGAGTGTAAGATCAGCTAACACGATAAAACAAATGCCCTTATTACTGAATCACGTTCAGCACACGTTAGCATAATAAAGCATTACTAGTAATGTCATTTGAGTTAAACTGGTGTGGTTAGTTAACCTGACACAGAAGCTCTGATGTCACCTTCAGAGGCTCTCTGTCACGTCCCGCATGTCATACCTAATGTATCCCCTAGATGTCCCTCTTCCTGCGATGTGCCAATTATGTCATTATCCTTCGTTATGTCTTCCTAGCCTTGTATAATCCCCTCGTTAACCCTGCCTGTGTTTGTAACCTTAGTATGTATAAATACCCACCTAGTGTTCCTGTTAGTGGCCAGTTGTTAATGTCCTAATGTCTTGTTTTAGATCCCTTGATTCTAGTTTCTGGTGTACTCCTGGCCCTTATTTTCAGTAAAACCTGTGTGTTTGTACCTAGCCCTGATCCTGTGGAGTAAAGAACCCCTTTGCGCAATAGACTTTGCCTTTGCCTCTGTTCCTACGTTCTGCGAATGTGACACTCTCAGCCCGCCCCTCCTGTCCTCTCCTGCCCCGGGTCGCAGGCACATTCTCTGGGAGTGAGCGCTGCTGTGCACGTAGCGACGTTCCGGGGTTTTTCTTTAAAAATCAATTAAATGGTGTTTTAAGATGGGGTTTTCTGTTATTTTAATCGATTTTTAAAGAAAATTTGCAGTATTTATTGAAAATATTGACTTTCAATAAATGCGTGTTTAAAAATATTGATATTGATTTTATTTCTATAAACTGATACCAGTTTAGGTTTTTTTTTTAAGTCACGCAGGGATATTTGGGCAAAATGTTTTCGATTTAATAGCCCACATTTGGGGTCGATTGCATTCAGCGTCGGGTGAACCTAGGTTTTCTACTATGTATATGGGTGCCATATCTTTGGCGATGTGAAACGTCTATAATTTTCACATAATTATAGACGTGTGCTCAAAACAATTTAGGGAATTTACGATTACATACGACATAAATCGTGAATTTTCGCAAATTACAAAAACTAAACAGCGGACTACACTTAAATCTTTTTACCAAAACACATCCACCGTACAAGATGAGCATCACTTCGCAGTCCGTGTCAATAACCTGCTTCTTTAAAAATCGCAACACTTTTACGTCGTGCTCTAAGTCGAGCTGTACGCAATTAACGATATACTGAATGACCACGTTTTTCTGAACGCCCTGGCAGATAAGCAGGAACATACTCATAATGGTAAACAGCCAACAATCAGGATCAAAGCGTGCTTTAAAATCGGCTACTGTAACCAGAAAAGTGAGAATGGTCGCAACTAGAAAACTAGTTTATTTTGAAAGCTAGAAAACAATTAGGATAAAACTGTTCTTTACATCCTGCATGGTTCGTTCACTAGACACACATGAAGCACCGCCTCTTCTCATCCTGCGTTTTGTGTTGTATTAAATTTGTAACTTTTCGGACGTCCGCCTGTTTGTTTCCTTAACACAAGAACCAGAGCCCCCATCCAACAAACAGTAAACGCCAAAATTCCCCAGTGCCTGAAGATGGTTATGTATAACACCAGCAGGTGCCACGTGTGACAACGCTGAGCCAGGTTCGTGCTGGGGGGGTCGAAGCGAGGCCGATAATGCACCCCGAGTGCAGTTCTGTGCTTTTCACGTCTAAAGTGTTTTGGAGCTGACTGAACACAGGAGCGCCTAAGAACATTAATCCCAACGTTTAAACATTGATTCACCATGACAAAGGAGTCTAACACGATACAAAATCATTCATCGTTGTTATCACTCAGTATATCTCCAGTGTAAAGGAATGTGCTTTCGAGAGAAAATCAAGGAGGAAAAACACTTTAACCAGTTTGAAGATTACTGCATCACATTTTATTGAGACTTAATTTATTCATGCTCTTTCCATATAGCAGAGCAATGGCTAATCACATAAGGCTGTTGCATTGCAAATCTACCATTAATGGATCGATTCTCCAACAAGGTGGAACAGAAGAAAATTCACTGGGAATAGGTGTAAAATGCTAATGCCTTGTGGATATGGATAATATGATTTATATCAAAACTTTTTTAATCGCACGAGTTGGATGTACATGTACCGTTCTTGAAATAACACAAGGGTGGCTCACAGTGCTATGACTGGATGAATGACCATTAATGAAAGAAAGGAAGTTATGGTTTTCTTTCAAAAGCCACCGACTGTCACCCATGTGTTATTTGCACACAATATTTTCCCTTGACCTAAGACTAGTACATCAGTACAATAAATGAAACGGGAGACCGTTCTCGATAATGAATGTGCTTATTCTCAATGTTGTGCGTCCAGCTGAAACGCGGATCGGAGATGTGGTTAATAATTATACCAGAGTTTATCCGCATTATTGTACAACGAAACGATCTCCAGTTTAACGATTTCTTGTTGCTTTTGACAAAAAGATGATGCAACTCGCAGCAAAGCCGTGAACAGGGTGATGTTAATACCGCTGTCTACCGCTAGGGGGAAACAGACGGCCTCCTGTTTTTTTTACACAGATTTAGTGTCTTCGGGTCTTTGTTAGCCAAAATGTGGATGTAAATTGTTGTTCCTTTTATCAAGATCTTCATTTAGTTCATATTATTCTACATCTGTGAGTTCCCGTGCAAAGAAAAGGCGTGCATGTTAGAAGATGGGTGAAGGATTTGGTAATTTGATAATATACAGGAATACAGAGAATGGATAAAATGCGGGCAGTTTGTAAACAGCTTCTCATTAAACAGACGACACGAGATTCTTTCCCATTTTTTAATTAGATATACCGACCTGCTACAAGTGTTGCATAGAAATAAAAGGCGACAAAAGTATTATGTACATTATTATGTACAACACACCAAGTTCAGATTCTAAGCAAAAACTCGCCAAACCATGAAATACTATAGAAACATCATAAAACCAATGTGAATAAATAAAATTAATGTAGTTTTAAAAGTCCGCCATCAACCACGTTGCTTTGAAACATATTTTCTATTAAAAACCCATTTACTGAGCCAGTTACAGGTTGGTTTGCAAAAACAGCGCTTGCTGGAATTCGAGTCATGAGCGACTCCAAGGCAAGGCAAGTTTGTCCAGCGTTAGAATACGTTTGTATTGCACTTAAAACACAGTCTTTAGCGAGCCCACCCCGAACCCCGTTAATTAAAGGGTTCACACAAAGCTGTGCTTCATAATTGCACAGAAGTAAAGACAGACTTCCATCTGACTGCACTAGACTCGATTGCGTCTTCGGCCAAAGGTAGTACTATTCTGTTACCAACGCCGAGTGTGTAGCCAGAAGAAAAACTATGCTTACTAGCGTTAATACTGCTGTTTTAAAAACCACACTACACAATAAAATCATCTCGCATTATGTGACATTCGAAGCCCATTAAGAGCCAGAGAAACCACCTTGAAAAAAATGGGAGGGGGAACACACGCGTGCGCGCACGCACGCACGCACGCGCACACACACACACACACACACACAGCAGATTAGTTGTGATAGATGAAGGTATATTTGCACACAGCACCAGCATTGGTAAAATTTAATTAAAAACAAATTTAAAATTGCTGAAGACGATTCTTTTGCTTATAGCTAGAAATTTAAATGAAAGTCCCCAAAGGTATACATAGTAAATGAATGTCGTTAAAATACTTTAAATGTTGTGAAGACAACGTACAGCTATTTCCAGCATTCTGGGATAAAGGACCAAGTTACAAACAAAGTGTTACCACAGATCAATTTAAATGCATGAGGAACAGTTGTTGGTGTAGGTAAACTCTCACCCTTTAACATCAGGCTCATTGTGCTCCCAATAGATCATACTGGACCACCATTAAATAAACAATATATTACCAGATTCTCTCTCATTGAGATAATATTCAAACAAAAGAAAAACAAACAGAAACACAAATCTATGTACAAATTAAGTAAACTGATTGGACACCCACAGCAGTTAGAGATGAATAATGCCGAAAGTGCTGGCTGAGCAGGGGCAAAAAAAAAGAAAGTTAACTGTATGCAACCCATTTCCTGCATAAATACTATCCCAACGTCAGGGTCTGAAAAATTGAAGACACTGTAAACAGCAGGTCAAATGTAAAAACTTTGAAAACCCAAAGCGTGCAAGTCTGTCTGTGTCTCTCTCACTCACTCACACACACACACACTTTGTCCTGCAAGCACCTCCATCAGGGTGCCCAACTCAGACCTCGTGCACACCAAAAGCGGCCTGCCTTCAGTCCCCCTTTAAAATCTGCTCCTGCATAACATCATCTACTTAGACAGAAAGAGACAAGACAAACAGTGACTGATGAGCAGACAGACTACCATTCAGTCACATTAAGGCCAGAAGACAACAAACCATTCTAAAACATGGTCTGACAAGGACTCTTATCTTACTGTAGCACATCCAAGTGAACAAATAAAGACAGCAGATGAAATAAATGTCTGGAAGGAGGAAATAGGATTTAGCTAATGTCTCCTACATTTTTAAATGTCTGTGAACAGAAACTTCTCACTGCAAGAATTTGTTTTCCAACAAAGGCGACAAGCAGGGGGAAGCGTAGGAGGTGATTGGGCCTCAATCCTAACCCCCCCCTCCCCCAACCAGACTGGCTGGAGAGAAAGACTGAACATTTGCGACAGGCCCTCCGTAAGGTGGGAGGGGTCAACTCAAGAGCTGCCACGTGACTGGGCCTGCAGCCTGCCCCTCCCCTCCCCCTCACCAATGGGCTGGCAGGACGCTGGGGTTTCTCACTGCTGCCTGCTGGGGAACTGCAGCAGTTGTAAAAGTGGGTATGTAACTGTGGAGAGCAGCGCAACTACAATTACGACACAGGTTATAAGCTCCAACAAACCACAAGGGTACATGTTAGTGGCCTGGGAACTCTCAGACCGAACACAGCAGCTTAATGACAACAAAGGACTGCTGCTTCTCCTGTTGAGCACCAGCTGTTTATTTCTCTAATCTAAAGAGCGATTTTAACGAGGACCCAACTGCAGGGCATTTTTTAAGCAGGAGGGGGCGATACAGCAAAAACTTTGTTTGGGAAAATGCCTTATTTAAAACCACAGAAGCAAACAAAAAGGAGGGGGAAAAAAAAAAGAATACAACTGCTAAGAATTAAAACAGGGAACCCAATTCATCTCTCCATGCCAGTGTGTCCATGTGTGACCCCTCAGGGTAGATTCTGAAACCAGTCTCTTCTCCACAGACCATTTTTTTTTTTTTTTTTTTTTGTTGTTTTGAGGATGAAGGGGGGTTGCTATAGAAACCTAGAAGTTCCCTTAGTGCAGGGCCACAGCTTCCTATGTAGAGAGGCCATCATAACCACTATGTGCGCTGCCTGCAAACACATTCGCTCTCTCTCTCTCTCTCTCTCTCTCTCGCTCACTCACATACACACAAATACTGAAAATGGCCCGTTCCTCCATGTTGAAAAGTAGGGGAAAAGAACAGAGAAAGAGGCTGGGTCAGTGCTGGCTGTTCCAGAGCTTTTGCCTGCAGGGACAGCCTGAGGCATAGACAGCAAGGAAGCAGGTGGAGGTCTGGAAGAGGTAGAGTCATTCTCATCCGCTGGGTGCACCCATCCCTGCCAGCTCAAATCCATCAAAATACATTTTGACGCTGTAGAAATACATACAAAAATTCTTCTTTTTACAAAAATAAATAAATTGCTTCCATTCAAAAAAAGGCAAGAATTGTTGCCTTGTTAGTTACAACCGTTACATAATGGTTCCTTTTAAAGGGGAATAGTTGCATCTGTTTCAATGATTTTTTTTTTTATAAATAGGAGACCTTTACAGTTCATTTAACAGCCTGCAGTGGTAATACTGTGAATTTTAGATTGGGGTAATCCTTGCATGTTTAATTTCAATTCGCTTAAATTAGGAAAACAATGGGTTCTCCCACTACAACACGCACTGAATCTACAGTAGGTGTAAGTCAGGCGTATCTGACATTTTACATAAATAGACTTAGAGTATTGTGTATAAAAATATAAATATTCTATTCTAAACAAGTATTTTTAAAAGTCCATCGCAAAAACTGAGCAGGGGTGTGATACGCAAAGGAGGGCAGGAAGGCCAGCTGTTACGACCCCACGAGGATCTCCATGATGTGGTCGAGGTCATTGAGGTCCGTGAGACACAGCTGCAGTGCACTGGCTGTGGTGCAGCTGGGGAATGGCTTCAGGCTGTCCTCCACACCAGAGGTGGCGCCAATGCTGCGCGCCGGGGGCAAGGCCAGGACAGAAAAATCAGACGAGTCATACATGGAGGTATCGATGTCCTCGAAGATGTCATCGAAGGCCAGGTCTGTCAGGTAGCTGGTTGAGTTTGTGATCTCAAAAGATCCAAACAAGGACTCTGAGGACCTGCCCACGGCCGCCAAATCCTCACCGCAGTCTTCCTCAGAGGAAGAGGAGGAGATGCTCTGCGCTTCATTTTCAGCACATCCTGGACATGCGGGCAGTTCACCTGTGAGGCAGTCCCCCATGACATCCAGTTCCGTAGGAGATGAAAGCTCAGCACAGTCCACTGGGACAGGTGGAAGGTCAGGCGTGTGCAGAGGCGTAGCAGTGTAGGCGGGTCCAGAAACGGGACTGGATGGTGGGTCCCTGCCTTCTTGCCGCATCTCCTCCTGGATCTGACGCAGCGTGTTGGCCAGCAGTACAGAGCGGTGCAGGCTGGGCTCGACCCGTGCACGGCACTTCTGCAACTTGTCCAGGCATAGGTCCAGCACCAGCTGGCGCTGCTGGGGGTACGACAGCTCCTCCCCAGGTCCCATCTCCCCGGCCACCTCGAAATCACTCATCTTTCGTTTCACTCCACGGCCCAACATATATCTGAGAGGGATGGGAGAGAGACAAGATCTTAGTCAGCAGAACATACAAATGACCACAAATAAACACCATAGGTACTCTCTTCCCGCCAATGTACATGTTTGCCTCTGCTCGGGGGGGGGACACATGCAATGAACGTGAATGGTTAAACTGCCCAAAATTCGAAAATAAACCACTGAGCAGGCTCTGTTCCTGCAGGCTCTTTTACCTGCAGAGGAAGCCCTTGTTACAGCTTTCCTCAACACATTTCCAAGCTGGTCACAATGTAATATTTTACATGTACAGCACTTATACCGTTTAATGACCACACACAGTAAACATTATAACTATTCTCAGGAGACTGACTAATGAGGATTTTTAATGTAAGATTAGACCTGCCGGGTTTATAGGCAAAGTTTTATCATTATTTCCACCTAAGCTACATTGTTATGCCTAGCAGCCCATCTGAGACATTAGAAACATTATGATATATAACAGCCCTATACACACTGAGTACCACTGCTGCTTAATACATACATCTGAGCACTGGCATACATTAAAAATGTGATCTGGTAAAATCCTCATTCATATAACATGCCCAGCATTAATCTAATTCTGTGTACGCCAGAGTTCAACTAACCTTTTCTTGTATGTAAACTGAAATTCTTTTTGCCATAATTAGAGGATTTCATCTAAATGTTGTCATATGTGAAACCCTGGTGGTATGTAGATGTCTGACACCTGTCAATACTGCCACAGGTATCAGCATGTATCCACAGACACAAAAACTGGTATTATGCATTCACAAAAATAAACCCTAATGGGCAGGACACACAGCGAAGCAGCTATGGTAGTGAGGAGCAGGGTTTGGTGAATGCAGACCTGCTGGCCCCACCACAGGCAGGCGTGTGAGCTTCTCTCACCGTTACATCACACTGCCCTGGAGACTCAGCCCCAGATGAGAAGGCTCAAGTCCACAGCATGTGCCTTGTGGACAGAAGGCAACCCCCCGCCCTCGCTAATGACCTGGACTTCAACCCCAAACTACTACTGGATACAGAGGTCAGACTCATTACCGGTTCTCTGTGCCTTGTATTTTTGGTAAAAGACAGATTTAAGGAGATCGATACACAAAGATCATTAATCATGTTTAAAAAAGAAAGAAAAAATCTAGCTGTCCTTTTTGTTCTTCTGGTTCATTCCCATCTTCTGACATTCACTAACTTGTCTGCCGACAGTCAGTGCAGCAGTATTTGAAATTAAAGATTACATTTAATTTGTGAATTTGCTACTTTTATAAAAAAAAAATAAAATAAAATAAAATAAAAAATTTGTATTCACAAATAAATTAGATGAAATACTCCAGAAGAGAATCTCCATTAACTCGGCAACTTTCCACACACACACACACACACACACACACACACACACACACACTCCCTGTCCTACATGGTAACAACTGTGCTTGCATCACATTCCTTCATTCACACACTCCTTTTTCTTTTACCATCTCTACCAGCTTTTTCTATGCTGTACAAACAGGAGACGAAGGAAGGGAAAAAAATCCTCCATTGGGGGGGGGGGCACAGACAGAATGTACAGAGAAAAGTGCCCAAAGAGGATTTCAGTGTTATGTAAAAGAGCACAGAGCGTCCACGGAGACCGTGCAGCTGCCGACTGGCGCATGCTGGAGCCGCGAGGGAATAAATACAACATTTTTTCTTTTTTTTTTTGGGGGGGGGGGGGTTGCAGAGACATGGACAGATTTGGTATTGCAGTACCCACGCAAGTACAGGTTTTGTACTGCAAGACCAGAACACGGGGGAATGGCAGAGAGGAACAGAATGAAGGAAGGGCTTGCACGCTGCAAGGCCAGGCCAAAGGACGTACCACATAGACTAACCCTCTGGAACAAATACTGCAGCGCGGCTTTAGCCAGCGTTGGACACTTTCACTGTGCATATCTCTCACCACCGAGCAGCCACAGTTTAACTTCACCCTGTGTATGAAGCAAAGAGGCACACCAGCTTCCCCGTTTTCCTAAAAACACTGAAAAGTAAAGCACACAGCGATGCAGACTTAAAGAAAAGGGTCCAAGTCACAGGGCTCTGCAAAGAACAACGTCCCTGAGATAAACACATGCCTTTTGCCCGTCTGCAGGGCCGCTCTGCCCATGCCAGGCACTGGCCCACAGCTGAAGGCACATGGGCAACATAACTCCCATCTAGAAGCGGCATGATAAATCTGATAGGACTGTAGTCACTGATTCCAGGATGACCGTTGTGCCCCTACAGCTCCAAGCAAAAAACAATTTTAAGGAGTTGCCAAGTAACACAGTCATGACCACCACACAAATCTCTCCTGACTGTAAACAGGAACTGTGGTGCAGGGAGAGTACCCGCCTGCACCCCCCCACCCTCCCCAACCCCTCCATTCTTGATTCAGGGGGCTCTTTCATCCACCATTCATTTATCATGGTGACATGCAGGCTGTGCAGACGCCCCCTTGTAACCCGCGGGAGAAGCACCACCATGGGGACCCCTGAGCACAGACTGCAGAACTAAAAAAAGCACCTTAGCTGTAGATGTGTGTGGGGGGGGGGGGGGGGGTTTGGTTTAATGTACCAAAACACAGATTTACAAACCACAAGTATTTTTGT
>JABJVR010000021.1:6931724-6947623 GCA_025773905.1 Chitala chitala
ACTGTTATGCCTATGTTCCCCCCCCCCACCACACACACACACACACACACACACACACACACACACACGATGCGTGTTTTCCGTTGATAAACAATGTAATCGACAACTACTCGCAAAGTACGTAGACCGAAGAGCTCTGCAAACTAAGTCGTCATGGTTTCTCGCCGGCGCGGCGCTTCCCACGCGATTACTTTAGTGGCTTTAAATACATTTAAATACGTTTACGTTTAATTTCCACATACATGCAACATTGACTGATCAATAAACATATCAAAAAGGGGGGGGGGAACATATCTACCAATATAAACAAAGCAAGAAACCGCAAGCACAGACTTTGCTTCCCTATTGAAGCATCGCGTTCGGCGTTTCGCGAAATTAATTAAATTAAATATTAAATTAAATTAATTAAACATTTCGATTTTGAAGTCACATCGAACATGAAAAGGGAGAGCCGACAAGCCGCACTTCAGGTCCGCAGGCTGGACATGACCGCTCTCTTCAAATGGACGCAGTCAACGGGCAACTCCGGACACGAGTCCAGATCTTAACACTTACACTAATAAACATTAAAAGAGAAACGCCTATTTAAAAGTACACCTGGCTGTCAGAAAAAAAAAGTGAGCAAGCAGTACCTTGACGAAGGAAGGACATCTCCCAGCTGATCAACTTCCTTCCCGCTCGGCTCCACGTCCAGGCGACACATACCGCTTCGAGCTCCCTTTGCTCTTCTCATCGATGCATTATTTTCACAAAATAAACCGCAGTCATTTATTATTAAACGATTTCATAACACGAGACAAAAATACACTCCTACATGATTATCTCGCGTTGTGCGGCCGGGCGATTCGTACAAAATTACTTTTAGTGTTCAGACAAATATCGCGTTCATTACAAAGTCCGTGTAAAAGAATTGTACTAAAACTCATTTGGAGCGACTAAACTCCGATAAGGGGCCAACTCCGACGGCGACGCCGCACAATCTGAAGGAAAGACATTCGACTGACTGACGGCCGTCAGATGGGTGACGCCCGATTGGACGAGAAAGCGCTTAGTAACTAACTTTCATTGGTCGCGAGTTTTATTTCCGTCCCCTTTCTATTTTTTTCATTGGTCCCAGCGGCTTGCTTGAATACGTAACCGTTTGAACTACAGAGAAGTTTTTTGATTGGGTAAAACCCGGTTTAACCACATCTCACACCAACGAGATTTTCAGATCTATAGCAAAATTAAAATAGTTCTGATGTATCAATACAAATAATCAGACAGACGTGTATAGTCATAACAAAATGTGTGAATGTTACGTTTGAGTTACTAATAATGTACAGTATTTTGCTGACTCTCTTGCGTTGCTATGGGAGCGGAACAGCGTCCATTGGTAATAGGTGTTGTTGTGCGCATGTCTTACTGCTGTATTAGCCCCCCCGCGCGCCCTTAAAAGCACGAGCGAGCACACGCGCACACTACTACTAGAACATCGGTGTATAAATCCGTAATCCGTACTCACTCACTGAGGTTACTTGGTCTAAAATGGTTATTAGTTTGTCTGAAAATGCCATGACCGCCTTTGGATTTACGCCTTACTGAACACTATTCAATTCTCACCCTCTCTCTATATAATGACAACAAAATTTTATAGTAGTTTGAAAACAACACAAAATAAACTCTTCCGAATTACGCAGAATGTAGTTTTAAATCAGTCTATATGTCATAATGAATTCAAAACAGAAAGCTGTTGAAATCTGTTTTTGCATGAATACATACATCGTTCTTTAAAAGATAAAGGAAATCACAAACTATTTACATCAAGCTACACATTAATACGAGTCCTTCTTTGATATTACTTTAACACCTCTCATCCATTACACTTGTAAATCCATGTATAGTGTCTGGGTCTATTTCTTTTGAGGATGTGAGTATTGCCAGTAATCATTTAATTCTGGAACGACTCTTCTTTTTGTACCATGGCAGGAAATGATCAGTTAGGAACTTCACATATCTTGCAGACATCATTTTGAAACCCTCAGGCACTTTAAAGGGATCTACCTTCTCACATCCCAGTATTCCAGCCCAAATAATCACTCCTCCTCCTTGCTGACATCTCGACGTCTTCTTGGAACAGGGTGACCATTCACCAGCCATTCTGAACACCATCCACCTGGACCATCCAGTGCAACATGACATTCATCATTCAATAACTGTTTGAAAATCAGTCTTCATGTATTTCTGAGCCCACTGCTAACATTTCTCTTCGTGAGCTTTGGTTAGTGGTGGCTGAAATACAACTTGATGCACAACAAAGGTCTGGAGGATTCTGCATCAAGAGGTCCTTAGGACTCTGGAGACACCAGCAGTTTCAAATACCTGTTTGCTGCCATGGGTTTTTATAGCTGCCCTTTTAATATTTTGTCTGATGGACATTTTCCTTAATAAGCCTTTATCTAACCAGATTCGTCTGTGCTCTGAATCACTCACAAATCTTTTCACATATCAGTGATCTCCCCTCAGTTTTCATATCACTGGTTTTCATTCCTTTTGCAAGGCATTGCATTATTTAATGCTTTTCATTTTCGTACAGATCATTCTTCCTCCCCATTTTGCATGGTAACTATGACTTGCTTAATGTGGAACAACCTCTTTAAGCAGGTTTCCCTTTAAGTTTAGATCACATTCTAAACTAATTAACAACCGTGTCTGAGATTGATGATAGTTATGAGAGCAATAAAACAAGCAAAAACATAGAAAGAAAAGCCAAAATGTATAAATCTGAAATTCTGATACATAATGTGCATAATTCGGAACCCAGCGTAGTCTGTATGGTGTAACCATGACAGGCGTTTTGTGGTACCTAAATTTAGGTACCAATATCATCAATTTGTCCAAGTTCCCTTTCAGATAATTCTTAAGTGCTCAACCCTATACAAATACAAAAGTACTTGGTGTATATATAATAAAAAAAAAATAAAATATCAAAACTTCAAGACAAATTGGAGGAAACACAAACAAGTATTCAAATTTTCATATTTTATTAAAAATATTTACAAAAATGCTACAATATATTTATATAAAATGCATATAGTCTACCCTATCCAGGTAATAAATGCCAAATATTCTAGATTTAAATTCTGGTTTGATTTGCAGTTAAACTAAACCTAAACTGCTTTGACATCAATCAGACATGGAGGGTATGGTGGTAACTTTTATAATACTGTCTGCTTTCACACAACACATTTGCCTGAGTAATCCCTTAACCGTGATGAGTATTTCAGAAACCATTATCCAAGATTATAATAAGACATCCTGTTATGTAATAAAATCGGTCCATTTGACAAGTATAAAATAAAACATACACAAATAAATAAAAATAGCCTTTGCTTAGATTTATATAAAAGAATACTGCTCAATATTTTGTTACGCTAACTGCATAGCAAACGAAAAGTCACACTCCCCTGGGACTTCAGGAATGAGAGATATTTGTTACGGTGGAGAGGGGACAAAAAAAAAAAAAAAAAAACTTAAAATGCAATTATAGGAGGAGCCAATTTCACCTGGAGTTACATTAAATTCAAAAACCCTTCTGACATGCTTTCATTAAATAAATAAAATAAATTAAAAGGCAATAACTTAAGTGGGTCAGACCCATAATTCTTCATTTGTAACAATACAAATATAAGAAACTATGGCTTCTAACAGTGAAAACAGACAGGAATTTGTGGAATGAGTGAGTGTCCTGTCTGAAACAGAAAAACAAGACAAACAGGCGTGATTTCTGTCAAAGCACCAACAGAATTAGGTGCATGCTCATGTGTTTTGGAATTCTGGAGTAAATTTCATCTCTGTCAGCACCACCTTGACTAAACCATAGGAAGACTCTGAATTAATCTGCCCCCATATGAGAATACTTAATTTTCTTGACACATCTCTCTGGTCAAAACAAAAGTAATTAAAAGAAAAATCTAACATTTCCCAAGCTGCATGTTCTGTAAAAATATATATATATATATATTTATACACATATGTATATATTTAAACATTTTTAGGAAAATATGTGTTGATTTAGAAGTTCTGGTATATAAGTTGTTCTGTTCAATTTATGTAGTGTTTTGACATCATTTAAAAATTAAATGCCAAAATAAATAAAAACAAAATAATAAAGCACACATATAAAAGGAGACATACAGAAAGTATGCAAATTAAATTACAATGGTCAGCATGGTGAAATCGCAACTCTTTCAGCAACAATCATGCCGTGTATAGAGTGCTGGATCTGCAACACGCTTTCCATATAAGTGAGAGTACATGCGTGCGCGCACGTACACAAACACAGAACACTGTGTGGGTTCACGTTCAGTCATGGACTGTGTCATGCCTATGAGCCTACAATGATCTCCATGATGTGGTCCAGCTCATTCAGGTCAGGCCGACAGCTTGAGTTAGAACTGATGGAGGCAGGCCCGTGTGAAGACAAGCTCTCCAGAAGGTCATAGGGACCCATCTTGGGCGTGCTTTGCATGCCAGTAAGCATGGTGTCCAGATCATAGTAGGAGGCATCAACGTCTGAGAACAGTTCCTCTAGTGCAGGGTCTGGACTAGATACTGGGTTCTTGATCTCAAATGTGCCGAAGACCTGCTCTGCAGGTCTGGAGTCTTCTCCTAAATGCCCAGCATCTTCTGCTGCTAAACCCGGCCTACACTCATCTTTCTCTTCCCGTGCATCCTCCTCTTCATCATGCTCAGCAGCATCCTTCAAGTCCTCCTCTTCCCAGCACGGCCCTGCGCCCAGGCTGCCCGGCAGGTAGGCAGAGGTGACGTCATCATCAACCACCACTTCTTCTGAGTGGCAGCCCTCATAGCCAATAACAGAAAAGCCTTTTGGTGACTCGTCCTGGCCCCTCGCCGCTGGCCGACACAGAATCTCAGTGGCCTCCAAACGGTCAGCTGGGGCTTGGCCGGTGTGCAGGGCTTCAGCCATGGCCTGCCAGCTACCATCCTGCGTCATCTCCTCCTGGATCTGGCGCACGGTGTTGGCAATGAGCACTGACCGGCACAGGTTGGGCTCCACCAGCATGTGGCAGAGCTGGAGTTTGATCAGTGACATGTCCAGCAGTGACTGCCGCTGCAGAGTGTAGGATGATGCAACCTTGACCCCCGCCACACACTCCTCCACCGCATCGTCAGACGCATCAGAAAACTTGCGCTTCGTGCCCTTTGAAAACATGTTTGAACTGCGAGGGGAACCAAAAAGCAAGGGTCAACACAGGTCATGTCATTCATGCATAAATGCTCAAAATGCAAGGGACATTACTATGGTACATACTTTAACTGGTCACATACAGTAAACAGCACTATTGCTGTCAATATCCAGCTCCCATTTACCTACGTATCACTATCTGAACAGATATTTAGCGATTTAAAAAATATGAACTACTTCAGTAACACACTTTTAAAATTAAAAGCTAAAAGGAAGAGCTAAGCACTACATGCCTAAATAAGAATGCCAAATTGTAAAAGAAAAAAAAGTATTGGTAGAAGATAATACAAGTATTTTGTTTTCTCAAAGTAGCAATGCTATACCTTTCCTGTTGAGAAGCACAGGCAATAACATAGCAGCTTCCTCCTGAGCGCAGCGCTTCAGTGCATTTGTACTAGCGACAAACCGCTTTTGTTCTCTGCCCATTTTAGGCCAGTCAGGAGTAAGGTTCCTGGTGGGCGGAATAATCAAGCTTTAAAGAGCCCCCCCCAGTCTGCTGGAAAGTACAGCACGTTACTAGCCAGTGTGTCCGTTAAGTCTTTCTCACATATTTACAGAAGGTCCCGAACTCGCACTCCAGCACACTTCCCGCTTCCCCGTTTAAATAAAATAAAGTAAAAAAACATTTAAGTCTGGTTCACTCATGCACTACTGTCAAGCGAGCATTACTGCAGGAGACCCAAGGGCCACAACAATCAGCACAGGCCAGCAAAAAAAGTTATCTACAGACTGGTCCTATTTTTCTTGGTGAACGGAGTAGTGGTCATCTCCCAGAAACATTAACATGACAGTAGTATCATAACACTAACAGTAGTATATGAATTCACACATTTGAGACAGAAGTACCATTATTCCTTTGTCTTGACTAAAATAAATGGCTGAACAGAATTCAGTTCAAGATCTAATGGGCTTTTAAAAACCAGCACATCTGCCAAAGACACACGTTCATTAATCTACTCATGCAAATGATTTTGTATGTTCATTAATGGCAGATAATTCAAAATCATTACTTATGAACACTAAGTTTGAAGGGAATTAGTTTGAAATTATTTAAATCCATAAACTGAAACATTAAAACGTACAAGTTTTTTTAATGATTGAACTGATAGATTGGCCCTCATGTTAACTCCCATGTGTGGAAATTAATAGCAATCCATTAAGTTAAATCAGGCTCCAACACAAGTGTGTAAAAGACCATGCTTCACTAACATTTAGTCACTACAATTAAGTCAAAATAGCAAACAGACATACTGCAGCGACACTGAACAGTACTGTACATACATCTAGTATTGAATTGAGTGTTGGCCACTTGCCTCCAGTCACGGGACCAGCCAACCAGGGCTGCTGGAGCCTAAAAGTAGCAAACATGCAGCAGGGAGCAGAGAGAACACATGACAGTAACCAGTACGTCAACGCACATTACAACCAATCGGTGCTGTGCCTGTGGAAATGACGCACATTATAACCAAATCAGTACTCTGTGCCTGTGGAAATGAGGCGCGTTATGACCAATCGGTACACTGTCCCTGTAGAAGTGGCGTATGTTATACCCAATCGGTACTCTGTACCTGTGGAAGTGGCGTATGTTATAACCAATTGGTATTCAGTGCCTGTGGAAATGATACCAGGATTTCTACGGAGGGGCCAAGGCAGCGAGCAGCATTTGACAGGCACGACTACTCGGTGACTGCTGGATGAATCGCCAAGGAACTACAACAGTCCCAGAGGGAAGTGTAGACGAGCACCTAAAAATAGACCAAGTCGAAGGGAAGTGAATGCGGCATGTCACAGTTAACAGGCTTTCTTCAAAAGACCTTTGCCAGACCTTCTCCAATAAAACACGTCCCCTCTGCACCCAAAGTCTAAGGATATGGCGGAAGTTATACAGCGTGGTAATAAAGATGGGAGTCTGCCCTACCTGACCCCAGCACTGAATGTGTGTGAACAAGCTGGTAAGCCAGGTCTGAAGGGTAAACGGGCATGATGATGAGAGGTGCCTAGGATCTAGACCACCTTAAATGTGGGTACATAAACATGTGCTCTCCAAAGAGTCCTCGGTCTGCAAAAATGTCCTAATAGTAATATTAATAACAGCAATTCTGAGAATTACAGAAATCAAAAGCACATTAGAAAGAAATACAAAGAGGACAAAAGAAATCACTTCATATAACTTGACTTTGTTAGTCTTGCCAAGACAACTCTACACCCAAAAATACAACATGCAAAAAAAAAGAAAAATCTCACTTTTGCCAAGCCTCTGAAACAGAAGGGAGAAAGAATGTATCAACACTTTTTGGTCACAATGATGTGCAGACCTTTCAGCAACAGAGACGTTGGTTGGTCCTACTGGCCAATACTGCAGCAATCATGTGAAAGGAAACATTTTTATTCTTCTATTTTAAGTTTTGAATGGAGACCTGTACAAAGATGGGGTTTCATAACTGTACATCTAAAAAAGTAATATTAAGTTAAAAAGAAAAAAAAGTATATTAATTGTTACATGCCAGAATGTGCAGCCAGTGAACAATACTGCTGCTAAGATGATATACACCATCAGTAACAAGGCTAAAACTACACAACTGTCTGTGTTCAACTACACAAAAACTGCCACTTATTTTAAAAGTATAACAAGAAAATTCGCTTTGAGCAAAGTTTAGTTCACCTCCATACTGTGGATATGCAAAGGAAAAACCTAAAAAGGGGACCATTTTCAAAACAAAAGTAAATTATTTCCAAACCTGGCAGCAAAAAGATCAACAAAAGAGTATCAATACACAAACGTAAAAACATCTAACATCTCAAATATGGCAACTGGTGTACATTAAGAGGCAAACAGTTGCTATTCAACCAAAGACACGGTAACATTTGCAAAAGTAATGTTAAGCAAATTTAAGGTACAGACACATTACGGTAAAGCAACTTAAAACAAATCTGGCTAATACAGTGAACGCCAGCACATGTCCCCTGATATTTTCCTCACTGTCGTTGTGTTTCTGGTTGCCCTGCGCGAAAACCAATGGGTTGTGGAATCTCGATCTGGTGCTGTCCAGCGACACTGCCTGGAAAAATCCCAAAGCACGCTGTACTCCGCCCTCTACAGGACAGACGGCAAATGACGCGCGGGGAGCGTGTCACTCACGCGCAGGTGAGAAAGGAGATGTACGTCGAGTGCCTCTCGCGCTGGCATTTCGAATTTCCCCCTTCTCGCAGCGCCAGCCCCCCAGCCAGTTAAAGTGACAATTTTAAATACGCTGCACTCTCAATCTAAATCGCCCCGGCTCGGTCCTCCTCCATCCCTCCCAAATGTGGTGGAAAGCTCCACCCAGGCACTGCTCACCCTCCCCCTTCTTGCTGACGCTGCTGGTATTCCCCTGCCGGTAAAGAATATTCGCGTTAACAAAAATACAAACCACATACAAATATCCAGGTTGACAGCGGATGAGCTTAAAGGATACATTTTGAACATAGCCTGTTGTAGACCGTCATTAGAAGTCGGGCTACATCCCGCCTTCTCGGTCACAGTATAACGCGCGCTTTGTCTTCAAGCTCGCGCACGGAAAAAAAGACCCAGAGGGCAACCGACAACAAGGAGAGAGACGCCATTTTGAATTTGCTAACTCCTTCTCGTCCAGTTACTTTTAAACGTCACATGCAAATACCACAAAAAGAAGATCGAATAAACTAAGCGACCCGGTTCTGCCTGTCCAATATGTTCGAGTGTTTATTTCAGACGGCGCCGAAACTCCCAAGGACGCCGTGCACTGAAGGATGAGGAACATCTCGAGTACTTCCGTATAATAGTACCGAAGCTACCTTAGCATAGCACAACGCCTAGTGACTCATTCGTACCTAAGAGTTCGTCAGTACAATTTTATAACAAAATATATTTTACTCGACTTAAAGAATTAACTAATGGTAACTACGTCTTCTTACTTACCTTTGAGTACCTTAATCTTTACCGGCGACAGACATACGATCTTGATTCGACACTGAATAGCTGGCTAAATACGGATTAAAGGCACCGTGCTGGCTCACTCTCGCCTCCTCCGACACTGATTCAGCCCAAGCGCTGCTGCCGAGCGACCAGCTGCGGCAGAAGGAAGGGTGAAGTGGGCGGGCACGAAGTGCTTTGATTGACAGGCGGTCCCCAGAACTGGGAGTGCACGAACAAAAGGCGCACACACAAGAAACAAGAGATTCCAGCAAGGATTTCAGTCACGGCTGCACAATGAGTTCTGTGTGTGCTGCATTTTTGTGACTAATAGGGTCCACTTTAAGGGCACAAACTTAAAATACTAAATACCTGCTGCTTCTGCTACTTTGGCAAAAGATTTACGGAAGAGAAATACCTTACTCGTGACTACAATTTTATTTTTGTTTGTTTTTAAAAACACTTGTAGATGCATTGAGTTTAGTATGTAGAAAATTATTGACGTTAGTGCATTTGCTTGCGTCGTTTTCTGTGCGCATTTTACGGAAAGGATAACTAAACATAAAAATCTGAACTACAAAAGATGAACTGCGATGTTCACTACAGAGTCCCAAAGCAAAGGCATCCGGCTCTGTTGCAGCTCTCTTCAGTTGTTTCTGTTTAAAAAGTCCTTTGCTCTCGAAATATGATTAGGTTTGCTTGTTGAACGAATCTACAGTCACCACTCCTTTTGCCCCAGAAAAATACACATCTAAGGCAAGAGTGCATGTTTAACACCGCAGTTAAGGATTCGTGTGGACAACCTGCCTGCCCCAGGTTTTCAGACAGTCTTTAGGGTTAATCACGGTTGGTGATTTACATCGAAATCTGATGTCCCAAATCAGTGGTGCAGGTGTCATAGAAAGCTCTCAACCAGTCATGCTTCATATACGGTTACTGCACATAATGGTTTCCTCTTTTTGTAAACGTGTTCATTCATAAGACGAGTGTTTGAAATGATCCCAACTGTGTCTGAAAATGTGTCCAACTTTGGAAGTAGCGAAAAAAAGGTTCTCCACAAAGATCGACACTGACATGAAACATCATTCTTAATATAACAATTCTTGTGAAAAGTCTAAGCGGAGTCTGCTGTCACGAGACTGCCCGGCCACGTTAATCTCATATGAGGAAAGGGAACGCAAGCACTCGATCATCAAGTGTCTTTGGGTTTATTTGGGAAAGCCATCAGACATTGCTTAAAATCATTTTGAACTCATGATACACAAAGAAATTGTAAATGGTCATTTGGTAAATACAACCCAGTTCCGCTGTAAAAGTGAACTATCAAAATACAAATAAATAAAACGTAGACATCCAAAGGACATCCATGTTGCCATTGCCCGGGATTCCATCTGTATGTTATCAGCGGCATTTTACAATTATTCGTTTACGTTAAGTGAAAATAGTTTAGAAGTACGAAATGTACGATGAATGAAACTGAGGTGCAACAATGTACAACCCAAACACGGATAACACCATTTGCAGGAGTTGTGTCAAACCTTTACCTTTGATCACTCAAATAGAATGTATTGCATGTCTATACTGCATGATCCTTTTAAATACATCCTTGAATCCAGGCCCTATCAGATCGGAAAAGGTGAAAAGTCAACAGCACACGGCACAACCGGTAAAACCGATTACGATACGGAATTCTTCGATTCCTCACTTGAAAATACGACTCCACGTGACTTTTAAGTGCAGTCTTCAAAGCACAAAATCCAGTTTTTCCAGTTTACCACAACGTTCTAACGCAGAATCTTTTTCCATGTTCCACGGTTTTTACTATGATCGGTCTTTAACTGCTGTCATGAATAACTCGGCTATACAGTATTCTTACTTGAGGTATCAGCTCTATAAACTGCTACACGAAGACTATATCTGCGGGGTGCCTATGCCTTCACCAGTGCTCGTCTTCGTGAAACAAGTAACTGTTTGAAGTCACATTGCCCCCTGAGATTGTTCCTGCTGGGCATGTTCATTAATGTTATAAATCGATGAGCTACGCCAGAGCTGAAGTAGAAAACATACGGTGAAACCTGGCACAAGAAGCATGTTACAGATACAATTAGAGATGAGGGCGAAAAATCTGGGTAGTGTCTGAGACAGGGTGGTGTTATAGCCCAAGCGTATTGGACTGCAATAGTGGCATTTAACATTTAAAGACCGTAATCCTTTGCTACTGTAACCTTGATTTCTGAGATATTTTTGCGCAAGGCATTGTGGGTGTGGCGCGAGCGAGATTACATGAAGTTGGTCGCCTGCACTGTCCTGCCGTGTTGGTTTACATTAATAAAGAAGATTTGGAAACCGAACTGTTACCCGCTCAGTACCCACAGCCAGAGAGACTGGAGCCCTTTATTCCACCAAAAAATAAGGGTTACACCACCACGATGGTTCGGTGTACCAGTAACAAAGTAACAGACAGCATCATGAGATGCTAATCCAGACATCTCTGAGTATCTGTTTAATTTGGATGGGTGTTAACACTGATCCATCCATCCATCCATCTGTACTGCTCATCCTGCATCGTGTCACGAGGGAGCCTATCCCAAATGAAGATAAAATATTTAAATATAAAAGTAAAAAAGTAATTATAAAAGTAATTCAATTGAAAAGCAAGATCTAACGAGAACTGGTAATGATGACATGACTGCTCATTGATATATCTCAGAATATTTCTTCAAAACCTTTTTTTTTTAACTTAATGTGTACTTATTACCCTCACTTCCTGTATGATGTCCGGTATGTACGGAAATATTTTACAGGTCGTTTTATATCCTTCAAGGCAAATATCATGAGAAACGTAGTCAAGATGGCTTTTTAACGTTTGGTAGCTAGCTAGCAAGTTAACCGTTTAGGATTTCTTAATAACTTTAAAGAATTGGTGTAAACAGATTTCTATATTTGTGGTTCAGATCCAATTAAAAGAGAAGCACAGTTAACTCACTATAAATTTGGCCAATGATTTTTACTTCCAGATTTGTCCTTGTTTGAACATTGAACCATGTGGCCAGTCACACACACACACACACACACACACACACACACACACACACGTGTCACTATGGTCAATCATACTGCTTACCTAATGCAGCAACATAAGATCGAAGGCCCAAGAAAACTTGCAATGCGAATAAAATTGCTTCATAGTGTTTTGCATTTGAACGTGTTTTCCTTTCAGAAATAAGGCTTGTGAAATGACTAAAATATTTCACTTCATATTTCTTAAATCATCAGGGGGTTTCACGCATGAAACTTGCATACGCAGAAAAGAGGCCCAAGAATGCAATTTCCTGCGCATAAGTTGGTATCTTTACATGTGTAAAAAAAAAAAAAAAAAATCCACAAGAAGGTATGCGTACAGCGATGTAAATGTTCGACCTTGCGTAAGCATATTTTCAGTGGCGTTTTGGCGACTCCTGTGGGAGACGAATTAATTGAACTGAGTGGTTCAAAAATGCGCATTCCGCTCAATTCCCCAGTAACGATCAAGGTAGAACGCTTATGAAAACCTCTATAAAGTCAGAGCTAATCGACATCCAACCGGTAATCTTTTGTTCTCTTGTTATTAATAAATGCCGTAATGGTTACTGCTCCACATTTTTGCAGTTTTATGTTACCCCTTAGACATTTACACAAAGTGTAACTCAACCGACGTCGTAGTATGCGTTTGAAACAAGTTTTTTTTTTTTTTTTACCCCTTATATTAGTTCCCTCTTTGTTCCCTGCTGTTGAGGTGTCTGAGAAGTTAAAGAAGGCTCCGGTCTTATAAATAAGTAATAAAGCAATCTAGCAAAAGGTCTCCAACTAGACTCCGGTTTCGTTTTGCTGTCTGAACTATTTGTTCCCCTGCTGGATTACGCATCACACTGCACTTGGCGAAGGCCTGTAAACATAGCAGGAGACTAATACGTGTGCACCTGCCTGTAAATATAATACTGACGCCATGCTCCTTCAAGATCTTTTTTTTTATTGCGGTGTTCCTTTTATAAATTATTTGTAATTAATATGTTTAATAATTACCTGTGACAATTGCAGTTACCCACACTTAAAAATTTTAAAAGCTCTGAATATACAGGTCCTCCCCCTTCAAAAAGGATTGGGCTAAACATGCGGTGCAGACAAAAAAAAATCTACTTTGAGGCATAGAGGACAGTTGCTATGGAGAGCAGCTCAGAAGAACAAGTTCTTCCTCTGGCGCAGACAACGCTGGGAGAGCCACTGGTGGGAGATCTGGTAGAGGAAGCCTGGGGTGTTCTGGCACTGGGGGGGTGGCTGTGGGAAGGGAGAGGGAGCACAGAGTGGGGTGGTGGGTGAAGAGTCACACAGTGAGCAAACCCTGCCCTCCTGCTGCTCCTTCTGTGGGACTGTCCAATAGCAAAGCTCTTTGCTTCTTAAAATATACTGTCACCCCCCCCCCCCCCCCACACCAGTGTGACACACTGAAATGAATAATGCATAGGCTCTTCATTACAACCTCCCATCAGCTCACCCTTACCATTCATTCATACACACAGACTTAAACAAAAATATTCAGAAACATACAGATACACGTACACATGCACACACACGCTATATATATATATACACAGAATATATAACACATTCCAGCACAAATACAATCAACTATGGAGAAATAATAACATCTTGTGTTTGCCCCCCCCACCTGGGTCTGGATAAGCGTGGTGGTGCAGGGACCTACTACCCTTCCATAGCCTTCTGCAGGGCCCACACTAGGAGGGGTCCCAGCCTGTGGAGGAAACAATGAAGAAAGATTCTAGGAGGGGGTGAGACTTCAAGGCAGGTTTCCTTAATTCAGTACTACTTCTATTTACACACCAGGAGGAGGAAACACTAAGAAGGCCAGCAAAGAGGTCAAGGTAGGTAACAGAAATCAGGTGATATGATTCTCTTTTACATTTATGACGTAGTTCATTAAATGAATGAAAAAATGCTTTTTTACGGTCACTTGCTTTAAATAGTCAAACAACCTGTAATTATAAGGTGTCAGAGAGAAGAATCACACACAAAGTGTCCATGTCAGACCATTAGAACAGCTCAGGTCTTGATCAAAAAATGCTCAAAATAAATCTACTTGGTCAACTGAATTGGCTCAATGTTTTAAAAAATTACATTCTAACTATGCATATATGTATGTGTGCATGTGTGTATGTGTGCATGTGTGTATGTGTGTGTCAGTTCTTCTGCAAGTATAGAGAGAGGACTTGCAGAGAAGTCATACAAGAACATCCTGGGAAGGGGTAGATTTGAAAAGCAGCACAGCTAATTTTCTCCGGTAAACACAGAGCATTGATGCCAACGCTGCCGTGTCTGTCTGAGCTCGAGGCGTCCAGACAAAACAGACGGCAGACACTACAGGCATTCTTCAGGAGGCACCGGTGACAGAACCCTCAGAGTCCACCTCAGCCCTAACTGGGCTGACGTAATCTCACTAGGATTTGTGCTACTGATATAAGAGGAGGGGCTGCTACCCTACAAGATGCCAAAAGGTTTATATGCCTGTCACGCTCCGCCCCCCCGCCACCAGAATGTTTAATAAGCAGCGCTGTCTCCCATCTGCAGCCAAAAGGAGTTGTGAGACGGAGCGTGGTGTGCGATGCGCGCACACTCGTTCGCCCTGGTTGCACAATGTGTACTTTATCAAGCGTTAGACAGCACACTTGGATGCAAAGTGCTCTAGTCACTCAGGCAAGTCCGCGCTGACATCTGCTTGTATTAAACCTGGAGCAGTTCCATGTTAGGGTGGCCATTAGACCTGGTAAGACACTCACAGGAAGAATGAACAGCACATAAAGGCAGGAAGTAGCCTTGCTCCTGGTAGAAGCTCAAATGGACATGCAGCACGCCTGACCTTCTGGTGTGAACACACACTACATTAGTCTCTTATTCTCACAAAGTACATTTAACATTTTATTCTACAGTCAACTGGCCTAGAATTTCTATGCTGCAGTTAATTTGCTAATTAATTACTTTACTCAGTTTAGGTTTAAATTATTTGCTCACAAACATACATCCCACACCCTGAACCTGAAGTAATGATGATTTTAGAAATGTATAAATGGAGTGGCAGTCATTTTTAGGGAGGGCATACTTCAAATCAGCCAATTATGATGAAGAAATGTGGAGTGACACTCAAGGTGGCCAAACAGATTCCAGGGCAGGCCGATTCCAACCTGGCCAATTCACTGGCTACGCCGCCTAACGTAGGTTGACAAGTTCATGTTCAGCAAGTAACAGGAGAAGTTGATTTCCTCAAATGTAACTATGTTTAAGTGATTGTACTACAGAATTAGATACCAAATTTTGGTTTCACAAAATCTATGAAACACAATAACTTATTGAAGATGCAATAATAAAGATACTGCTTGATTTTCTGTACAAAAGGCCGTCTGAGCATGATGACGAACAAATTTCATGATGGAATTTTTTAAATCTCCCTGTAAGATTCGGTCCTGTATAGTCTCATGTCTATATCGATTCTGCTTCTCGATGCTCACGTGTACTGTACACTTTTGTACAGGGTTTCATTCATTTGCACTGGAGGATTATCGCCATCTAGTGGACAGCGGGAATGTTATAAATTAAATCCATCCATTATCTTAACCGCTTATTCCTGGTGAGGGTCGCGGGGAAACCTGGAGCCCATCCCAGAGCACATAG
>JABJVR010000021.1:6947723-6965514 GCA_025773905.1 Chitala chitala
CGCGCCCGCCGCGGCAATCACACCACCAACCATACACCCCCTGGGTGGGCCGGGGCGGGTATAGAAAAAAAAAAAAAAAAAAAAAACCCACACATTTCCAGTCTTGTGTTCCAATGAGCAGGAGGTTTGCAGAATCGTAAGCACCGTCTCGAAACACTGCACTGATTGTAATTGGCACTCAACAGACTCCTTTTGGGCAAATCAATTTCGAAAGATCCCATACATCTCTCAAGGGCTTCTTTCAGGCACGTCAAGCGGAAGCAAGGCTGTCTCTGCTTCCAAAGCGAAGACTGCCAGCCGAGCCTCAGGAGTCTCCATAAAACTCGCCGTGATCTGGGAAGGCGACTTAAAGCAAAGTTGGGGAGCTACTTCCTTCACGATCCAGTTTACGCACGTACCACAGGAAGCGCTGGCCCGCAGCCCGAAGCGAGAGGCTGTCCCTGGCCCGTGGATGGCAGAGGTGGCCAAGGGTTCTAGCAGGCGCTGTTTCTGGCTGCCAGCTCTCCAGTTTCCCTTACAAACTCGCCTGAGTGCTCCCTTATAATGTCGTGACAGACTACCATGGCTGAGCTCTCTCACACCTAATTAGCCAACACTACACACAGCACGCTCCAAACCAAAACACGCTGGTCTCTGTGACAAGGGCGCACCACGCTGCAAGTAGTGAGACGTGTGCAAACACACGAGCACTTACGGCGTCGGTGAGGACCTCGCTGTTGGGAGGCAGGATGTGCTCGATGCGGACGTAGGGCAGCAACGGGGACAGAATCTCCTTCAGCTCCTCGACGTCCAGGTCCCGCCTCTTCACCCCTCTCTTGTTCACGCTGTGGGCCGTGCCACTGAGCAGGTTGGGCTCTGTAGAACACACACACACACACACACGCACCTCTGCGTCCCTCACTACTGACAGCGGAGTTCACACCTCCATCTATGGACTCGATCACCATTACACCAGTGTCGACAGACGGTTAATGCTCACTCCACGCATGTTGGTGATCGCCACGATTCATCCTCATAATCATGTCGCTATGACAATAAATTCACCCCAGTTCAGCCGTACAAAACTTCAAATGGTACTGATAGAGTTCAAGTCAACTAAAACCTTTACAATTACAAAATTTGAATTATTTGCTGTCTTTAACACAGAAAAAATGCTTGTTGGAATATCAGAAGTGACCGATGATCAAGCAAAACAAAACAGCAGGGTAATAGGCTAGCCAATGAACATGCAAAACAAGAGGGAAGGGTAACATGCCAGCCAATAGACATGAAGCAGCCACCGGGATGTGTTTAAAGCCCCGCACTTAGGCAAACCCATCACTTAATTCAGGCCAAAACTGAGCAGACACATACACTTAAGGGAGAGCCCTTCTCTCGCATTGCAGTTTCACAATTAACCACCCCGTTTCTCATGCACCCCTGAGGCTCGTTATCATGTTTTAGAAGGATCGGTGAATAAATCATTGACCCCGAGCAGCTCCGGGTGCTGCTTGGGCCGCAGGGGTGTGGCGTGGGCTGAGCGCCTTACCTCGGTCAGCCATCCTCTTAATGAGCTGGTGCTCCCCCCACTTCACAACATACTTGAGAATGTCCTGCTCACTGGCCTGTGAAAGACAGGAAAGGGATAGGGTGTTAATTACAACTGGCAAGCATGGGTCCACTAATTACTCCCGAAACACCCCGATGACAGCGTCACACGTTGCAGCACGGGACAAAATATGAACAAACAGCAGGATCGATTGGATAAGTAAATATCGCTTTGTCTCCCGAGATATCACGGCGCCCTGCCAAGTCATTACAAGCCCCCACCCCCATGATGGGATGCAGAACCTTCATAGCCTCTTGCACCATCTATCCAGTACAGGCTGCCATGCAACACAAGGCCCAAACAGCATCACATGACCCACGTGGTCTGCATAAGGATGGGAGGGGTGAGACCACACAGGGATCGGATTGAGAGGCCAACCGCTGTATCGCTCAGCTGACTTCAGCGGTACCTCACGTCTGTGAAGTGTCAGCACATTGAAGTGTAAACGCTTTGGACAAACACCTCTGCTATATGGCCAAATAATTTAACTCAACATAAAACAGCTGGATATTCAGACATGCAAGGAAGCAGGAGGAAAAGGCTAATCTTGCTAATCTGATTTGGCTGGGAGGTCTGGCAGCAGGTGTGTGTGTGTGTACGCATGCAACTCACTGAGGAACCGACTGACTGAAGTTCCCAAACCCACCTGAACTGTCAGCTGTTTCTGACACACACACACACACACACACACACACACACACACACACACACACACAAAATTTATTGCGCTGATGTCATGAGACCCTCTCCTGACCTCATGGTGTTTCAGAACTGAGCATAAAAGCCAACAACACACAAACATCTAGCTGAATCACCCTTGTGAAATCTGAATGCTTTCATCACGCAAACCTGTTGCCTTTACACACCTTTGTGAAACCATAGCAACAGCCTGGTACAACTACAATCCCTCCCACTTTTGAGGAAGGAAAAAAAAAAAAAAACAAACAGATTTGGCACAATGAAGCAATACTGGACTGACAATGGAAAATGGAAAAGATAATGTCACATCACGTAACAGTAACAGGAGACACGGACAAGACCAGAGGTCCGATTTCGTAAGGCCGTGCAGCCCTTCCTTTGTTCTGTTGCTGGACATGTGACAGACAGCATCACACCACAGACACGACAGCGGAAACAGCTCAGGTCAGCAAACGTGACCACTCCCCCACAATGCGCTTAAGGCCGTGTCCCTGAACCTTTAACACCGTGAAGGACGGAGACAGAATCATTCACTGTTGGCAGCTGAATTCACTGTGAATAACTGTGCTATAAACATCAATTTTATTAAAAAAGCCAAATAACACAGAGGTACCATTTACAACTTCTGATTTTTATGTATCTTTAAGGTTTTAAACACTAGACCACCTATAAGCAGAGATGTCGACTTGAACAGTGCAGTATAACCTGGTGTATAAGGTTAGCATCAGCACCTCGTGTGACCATTTAACCAATGGCATAGTTGGATTCTGTCAGTTTCATAATGCACTAATGCATTATCCTATTACTAACCTACAGTGCACTCAAACTTTCACAGCCACTCCTGGTCTACAGCACAGTAGAAAACACACTAAATGAAGCTTGTCTTCACTCTTCTACAGACATTTCATCATGGGCCTTGACTACCTGAGGCAAGGTTGTGGAGGGAGGGGCAACTAATCACAGCCACCTGGAATAAAAAGATCCAGTAATTTCATTAGCTAAAACCATTAATCTAGTTTGCAAAAGATCAAGGAGGTCGAGCAAAACTAAACACGCAAAAAGGCAGTAGCCCTGCACCAAGGTAAACACCCGATTAATCGTGTTGCTCAGAGTTACACGTAGCTCCGTCTCCATGCTTGCTTCTGTCACCACCGTGCTGAAACAAAAAGGGCTGCCCAGGGAGCAGGCCGGCGACACCTTCTCTCAGGCGTTCTCTGTCTCTCTGAAAAAGCACCAGTGGTTACACACGCCCACCACCAGCCATGGCTCTCGCAGATGACGGATCCAAGTAATGATGGTGACCCAGCCAGGAGCTTTTGATATGCGATGGGAGTCAATGGCTTGGGGGGGGGGGTGCTCTCTCACCTGCAGGTAGTCCGACTGGATTGCGGTCAGAAGGTGCTCTTTGCTCAGCTCGTACAGGACGTCCGAGGTCATGACCTGGCTGAACTCCTCGCAGAGGAAGTGCAGTGCTTGTCGGTGAACCCATTTGGACCCGTAGGGCTGCGAGCTCCACTTCAGGATGGGAACTACAGTGTCCAGTGAAAGGCTGTCCACCACCAGGTCCTCGCAGCCTAGGGAGGGAGGAGCGGTGGAAAAAGACAGCGTCATTAGGTGTGAAAGCAACCTAAGACGATCAATATAAAACCTAGTGCAAAATAGAACAGCTGCATGCTTTACCTGAGTTTCCCGTCAGATTTCTGCTTTCAGCGCAGACCAACAATTCAGCCCGCTACCCTGAGCCGCATGTGCCTCAACAACCCTAAAGACCATACACTCAAGCAAACGCCCAGCCAGCACTCAGAAACTCTCATACCAACATAAAACGCAGAGTGGAAATTCGCCCCACAGAACCATCCCTCAGAGCTTTCCCCAACTCAAACCAAGCTAGATCTGCCATTTTATCCCCCTACTCAGTTCTACCTCGGGTAAAAAAAAACAAAAAAAAAAAACTTAAACATTTTTGTCCCTCAAAAAGGAAAACACAACCAACTGAGCTTCAATAAAAGTAGCCTTGGTTGGTAACCCCATCACCTTGGCAACGTGTATGATGTTCCAAATGGATTAGAGAAAGATTACAAGTGACACATAAGAGCATTACCGCCATGCTCATCGTGACAGTTACCACAGCGCTACGGGAACGCTTCACGTTGTGACCCTGGGACTAAGGATGCCTTTCTTGAGCAGGAGCGGAACACGAAGCTCTCGTCTGTGCCGCGCGAGATGAAAGTTTCCAGAACTTTCCGGAGAACTCTTTGAGCTGACCTTATCGACAGAATCTGCAAAGACACAAACGCTGTTGCAACACTCAGTCAGGAGAGGAGCAAGGAAACGGTCGCCGATTCTGAAGATTTTCCAGCGGCTGTGTGGGAGTCTACATTCTCCTGTACTGAGTCACAAAACAAAAAAATGACCTTTAGCAGCAGAAGTAAGGACTTTGCAATCGTTAAATTCAGAACACTAATTATTCCCCAGCATCTGCTTTGTTTCTCTCGTTATAACGTACATTTTTAATGCAGAGAGCTAGATTTTCCCCACACAGTTTTACGCTAAAGTGCAAAGTGAAACACGGGTCCCAGCGAAAATTAAACTCCACTACAGACAGCTGCGTAAAGGGTGAAAACACGCGCAACTGAATGAGCCACGATCGTTTCTTTAAATGCGTGTCTACCGCGTTGCTACACCACAAATACAATGACATTTCTGAATGTTTTCACAAGCTTCTACCTTACGCTACGAATGTTACTAGTTCTTCAATTATCAATCAATCAGTTCCTCTCCTCTGTTGTCGTCTGGCCTTAACTTCAATCATCCACCGACTGTAACATCTAACTTTATCTTATAAAGTACTTAGAGGCAACTTGTTGCGAAAGGTGCTATGTAAAAATGGACTGGACTGAAGCAAACTGTTTCACCAATGCTATCAGTTGAAATCAAAGACTCTAAATAAGCATAACAGTAAATACATGAAGCACTAATTTTATCATTTGTGTTAGGTACATTGCACCCATTGATTGGAGATTAGTAATACACAGATGTAGGTTGTGAAAATAACTTAAATTCTGCATCTGGCCAAAAGGAGTTCTGGACCATTTTGCTTGAGATAAACATGTGGCACAATGTAAACTGTGCAACGCAGCACTGAAATTCACCAGCAGAACATGTTGCATGTAATACCACATCAGCAATTAACATTCATACGCTCCGAGAGGTAAAGGACAGCCAATGGTGCCATCTGTAGTGAACAGCAAAACTGCAAGAAATTTTAACCACAAAGGAGCGAACTGTTGTGGCCACCTCCAATGGGAGCAGACGACACAGTGACCAGTAAAACAAGTATGACAAAAACGCAGTGGATTTTCTTCTGCCGGGCTTAAAACTACTCAGCTCAGGAAAATAACATGGAAAGCAAAGTGGATGATTATTTGAGTGACATCTCAGCACTTCTGGACATTGACCCACTTCAAATGGTGAAAAATAAAGTTTGTGATTCACATGACTAGGAAATTGTGAGACACTACATGTGCGTAACTGGGACATCGATGCATTCAGACTGGATTCTCTCCACCGTAAAAGAAGCAGAAAAACGATTTTTTTTTCCCCTCAAGTTGCAAATAGCACAGACTCAACTGCTGCGTGTTGCTGAAGCTGAATGTAAACGTTCGGGTGGAAAATAGTGTTAAAGTGTCATTGGCTTAATTTTGGACCAATGATAATCAGTTGTTGATCAATTACATTATAATGTGATACAGGGCTGCATGACGTAATGAAGCAAGCAGTGCTGAAGGAGTTATAATGCTGTTGCTAGGGTCCCATTTACATAGTCTATGCTCCTCCCAGAAAGGATCCTGGGAAGGTGCCAGGTTCTGTCCCCCGTTTATGATGTATATTAAGATGCACTGTGGAACACCTGTGTAATGATGCAACTTAATCATCTCCACTAGAACAGCAGAGAAGCCGCTCTGCATTTCCAGAACAGGAGTCCTCAGAAATTCTTTTTTTTGCTACTGACAGCTGCTTTTGTACATGATGAAAATTTCCAAAGTCCTGTAACTTACGTAGTCTCCACTACGCTGAAGGGAAGACTTTGCACAGCAGGAGCCGCTCTCAGCAAACAGTGGGACCCAGTACACTTGAAAGGTAGACAAAGTGAGCATTCTTCACCTCTCTCTCTGCACAAACATGTAAGTAATAAATCTACAAAACGTCATGCACCTGTACACGCCAGCCAACCAGTCCCCATGGTGACCATATTGGACATCAAAGTCCTCAAGTTTTTCTTGTTGCCATGACGGCATGCATGAGGATTCTCCCCAAAGCATCCAAGCTAGGTCAGGTATTACTGAAGACCATTCAAACACAACCAGACCTTTTGGTGGGCATGAAGTGAAATCAAGCCTGCGCTCCAACTTCTAACCCTCAATCTGTTCAAGCTGAGGTGCCGGTGCAATACACAGCAGCAGCAGAACACACCCACCAGAGCAAGCTGGATGTAACAGCTGCATGCCACGCAGGTCCTCGGTTCCTCAGCACCAGCAGACATACATCAGCTGGAACAGCATTAAAGGTCACGGCACGCCTGCGAAGATGCATCCTACTCCAGAAAAACAGCGCAACAGTGGTGGGAAATGGCGTCAACGCCTGTGGCCTAGTTACACGCTTCCTACGGTTTCTCCTCCTCTATCTGATTGGCCTGTTGTGCCTCTCACTACCTTCAACCACAAATACATTAAAAAAAAAAAAAAAAAAACAACACAAGATGCTGGTAATTGGTCACTGCTGACAGGATGCCAGCTGTAGAGGTCAAAGGTCAGGTGAATGAACGAATAAAAACCTCACATATTCGTCAACTGAGGAGGAAAGAACCAATTAAACCATATGACAGTTAATCAATCAGCATCTTTGTTAGGGGCTGTGAGCCCATCATGGGCAGTAATAGAGAAAGCGCAGAGATTTAAGAGCTCTCAGGTTCTCTCGCCACACAGACCGAGGGCCCCCTTTAAATGTCAAACCGTCTGCAGCGCAGCGCCTGCTGAGAAACAGCCCCTTCGTGACATCCTTCACGGCAGAGCTCCCCTTTCAATATCTGCCACAATGAATATCAGTGCCAACTTTAAAACCAGGCCAAAATGTTATGCTCTCAGATAGGCTGCCCACCTGGGCTGACAGTGATCCGAATTTCCAGGCACCCCAGAATCCAGAGCCGCACGAAATCAGTTCCCTTTGATTTTACAATTTGTTTGCTCACATCTATTCACCGCCTCCTCCTGTGAGCACTTTTTTATTCAAAACTTCGCCACTCATTTAGCCCCCCATAGACTCGAGCTGTGTGCTACCTGACACCCCTCACTTAACACGCATAACCAGCACCAGAAAGGCAACACCTGGACCCCTCAACTCCTGGACAGCAGGTGAGAAAACAAGTAGTCCTCCCACCATCAAGCCAAACCAAAACAAAACAACTCCATCTCCCGCTAATTTCATCAAGGTCGAGATAAGAGCAGAGCCGACTGCAGGGGCAGAAAATAAATAAAGAGCCGCTGGAACCCGATCAAGTGTTTAGATGCGATTTTAATCACATTATCTTCACTCCAAAGGCCTCGCCTGGCGTTCCGGGAACCAGGTAATTGATTTCACCTTTTTTATCTCCTCTCTGCCCCTCTGGCTTCATTTGAATGTGTGCCGTTTCTGGCCGACTGCGCCCCGAGGCCAAGAAGGAACGGTCGGCCATCGATCCAGAGTTTCCCACCCACTAGGAGAGCAGCGACGGTGCTCTCCTGGGAGTGCACAGCTGAGCTTCCCGTGCCGTGCGTCCTGCTCATGTCCTTCACTAGAAAGGCCAGCCGGGCTCATTGTCACTTGATGAGGTTTCCATTCAGCAACTGTAGTACACAGAGTTGCCATATGGCCATGACACCACTGGCAGCCCACGTTCTGCAAAACCAGGGCTGCATTTGTTCCCACTTGACAGGGTGGAGCAGGACGGAGTAGGGTGGAGCGGATCTGTGCTTCAACACACATTTAGAGCAGTGTGGGATTTTCTGCCTTTTAACACCCAAGATAGCTTTGTTAGAACACCCAGCCACTCTGAGGTGACACCATCACATGATCTTTATCATACCATACAAACAGGTAACATAAACAAGAGATTGGAACTTTTATAACACACTCACACTCCAAAATGGCGTGAACAAAATGAGCCCAAGAAAAAAAAAAAAAAGACTTGGATCAACAAATTATTGTAGGATGGGCACAGAGGCCGTCATCAGTTTATATTGTCGAGTCGCAAAAAATACGGCACCAGCAAGGCCACGACACCGAAAAAGCAGGACAGGGTAAACAAAAAAAAAAAAAGCTCCTTTTTACACCTCTTACTCGTTTGTCCACCACAATCTCTAAGGCCTGAAGGCACACCGTTCCTATTCTCTGGAATTCCCTCCCAGAAAACATCCGTAGCACAGACACGTTAAGACCTAGCTTTTCAGAAGTGCTTATCCAACTTGAGTTTAGGCCGCACTCAAAACAAAAGCTTACATATTTTACTGCTGATAACTACTGATTACGCTGTATTTATTCAGTTTGGCCTGGTGGCTCAACTGATGGGACATCAGGCTGGGATGTGGAAGTCTCCTGGTTCGAATCCAGCCCAGCCACCAGGTGTGTTTTTGAGCAAAACACTGAAATGCTAGCTGTAGCTAACCAGCCACAAGCGGCTACCCACTGCTCCACCAAATGAGAGATAAGACACAAGTCAAAAATGGTGGCAGGAGATACATTTCTGAATATATTTCCATGTGTGTGTGCGAAAGGAGGGAATTACAACAGCCAGAGGTACAGCCACAATGCTCACAGGCAAACAAAGGGCACCCACAATTATCACACATCAGCCTTTCACAGGGAATATTTGGTTATGCCAATTCATCTCCTGTAACATGGACACTACACAGCTTACCTTACTGTGACAAAGATGTATCCAGGCAGACTGGAAGTCCAGTAAATGCAATGTGTGATTGAATATTATCAATACACTCTACCTGGACAATATATTGGAGTAACTATATACAAGACAGCCTCCTGCATGTTCTCCCTGTGTTGATTTAACTTACCTTTAGCTGTTTGGATTTCCTGACACAGGTCAGAAACACACAGTCCAGGTATGTAAATAGCACACTGGGAAAGTACACTTACCTGTACTGTGAAAATAGACCAAGACTGTTACACTCTTTGTACACTGAGCATTCCGGGACAGACCCCAGAATCACTACAACCTTAAACAGGAAGCACGTGAGTAATGAAGACATAATAGCACTGCGGAAAAAGCCTGGCAAAGGCGGATCTTCCCTAGCTAAGCGGAAGGGAAAAGCCTGGATACAAAACCCTTGATTTTTTAGCATTTCCTTGGCCGTTGACGCTTTATTAAAACCGAGCACGCCTGCCCACTTCCCATGCTGCATTCTGTTTTTAACCCGCTTCAGTGATCTCATGCAAAGCGGCCTACACAGGAGCAGGAAAAACTTGGCACGTTATAAGGTAATCACAGAGCACTACAAACAAGATCAAAATAGCAAGAACATCTGAGGAGCATTTGTCAGGCAGAGACATCCGCATATCCAGCGCCCACCCCCCACCCCATGCCCCGCCTGCAAGGGTAATGGGTGGAGCCGCTCAGCTGAGATTCTGCAACTCATTTGCACTTTACAGAAGTCTGCTCACCACCCAGCCAAGGCCCCGGTGGGATGACACTGAGCTGGTGGTGGTGGAGGGGGGGGGTCTCTTTTTAAAGCCATCCCGACTCCAATTTACATACAGATTTTGCTATCAGTCTCTCCTTTTGCGGTGTCTTTTTAAAATTTAGGCCTATTTTCCCAATTGTCAGCCTGTGACGCACATGATCTAGGACAGAGTTCCATTGTCCTGTCAGTTTCTTTGGGGGGGGGGGGGGTGTAATCTATATTTCATCTTCATCCAGGTAGGCCTTGTGAGCGCATCGAAAAACCACATCCACACCCAGCCCGCTACTTGCAGCAGATGGTCGAAACGGAGCCGCACCTCTTGCGGCACCAGCTGACTTCAATTCGCTACCAGGTCAGTTTTTAGATCACCGACTGACAGGAGCCCTAAAAGAAAAGGCTGACATTTCAGCAGCGCGTAATAAATAAATGGAATAATAAGGTTCTGACAGACGAGGCCAATTCCAGCTCGGCGGCCCTGCGCGTTGATGAGCGTGTCAGCTCCGAGACGTTAACAACCGCAGCTCCCCCTCCCGCGCCCACACCACGCATGCTAACGAGCCGCACGCTTTACAGCTAGCCAAGACTGCTCGTTCGCAGGCAAGAGCCCTCCTGACTCATCCTGCAAGCTTAAGTCGACGCAATGGCGAGGCTTCCATGCCCTCGACGGTGCCGGAACAAGCGATAAGACACAGCAACGCACCGTATACGATATGACAGATGACACTGAGAATGACAATACACGTTCCAGTGTTTATTGGCAAGTGACAGATGATGATGATGATGTACCGCACAGCAGGTAATGGATGCCAATGATATCGTACACATTGGCAGGCGCACCAAAGGCTGTGGTAGACGCGACAGCTACGCTCGCGGTGTTGCGCAGCCGGTTTGTAACAAGGCTGACAAACATCTCGCAGGTCCCGTCTGTAACGACAATCGCCAAAAGCGGCATTATCAGTGGATGCCTACAGTGGCAGCACTTTGAATATTCACAGCCCTGTGGTGTAACGGACCCACAGGAGCGTTTCTCCTTGTACCACCCCACCCCACCCACACCGCCAGAACAGTCACCATTCCGTTCCAAAATAAAAACGCTTCGCGTTCGTTACAATATCAACCAGAACCTGCGTGAAACACTGGACCTGACTTTGACACACACTGTCCTGCTAAGAAAAACTTCAATCGCCTCATTCTCATTTGGTCCCCCAAGCATGAGGATAGGCAAGGTACAGAGCACTTTTCTAAAAACCTTCAGGGATGCCAAAAATCCTCAGCAAGCAGGTGACTGACAAGAGACAAGAGGGAGAACCAGCAAGGTGACCTGAGCAAAACCCTCTCCGTGACATGCTAACGGCTCCCACTATGGACTATCCTGATCACCCAGTCACACACCTCCCAAGGCCTGTGTAAAATTAGCTGCAGCAGCCAATCAATGGAATTTAAGTTCAACAACAGCCCCAAAAAGCCCAACCTCCACAACAGCCCATAATGTACACAGCTGACATAAGAACAAAGTTTTCCTGTTCGATTTGCTTCACCCATGACCGCGTTATAGGAAGGATCCAGCAATCCTAATATGATGGTCTCTATTATGCAGATTTATGCAGTCTTAATTCTTCATAAAAGCTACACACCCCCCCCAACCAAAATACTCTCTCACACACACACACACACACACACACACACACACACACACACACACACACACACACACACAAATCTAAATATATAATGAATACACAGAGACAGGAACATGCAAATGATTGCAAAAATAAATGTGAAATCCTAATTCACACAGAGGATTCCACTAAAATATTCATTTGAGCGCAAGTGTTGAATTTCTGCACAACATGAAACATTTTGCAGGGTGATTGTACGGCGTTACGCTGCTTGGCAAGCTGAAGGGTGATGGCTGAAACCCTCTCAAACTGAAAGCCAAGCTGTTTGACTCAAAACCAACCAAACCTTGTGGGCGCTGTGTCGATGGAAACCATCTCCTTCCCCGTAATAAGCAAGGGTGGTGGAGGCAGGGAAAACAACCAAAACTGCTGCAACCACGCAGGGAGGACAGCTGGAAAAAGCAGCCTCTGCCAAGCAAGCCGAGGGTACAACTGCACAATCTGAATGGCAAACAGCAGGTCACCAAAACCACTTGCCCGTCAGATACAGAGCAGACAAGCACAGGGAAACCCATTTGTGTAACATTCTATGGCACGTAAGTGGGAACGCAGTTTTTAACCCCACACATGGAGCAAACGGTACGCAAGCACACACCTCATCAGTGCTTCAAGGTCGAGTCTTGCAGACAAAGCAAGATGCACAGAATTAAAGTGTGTACGTACCTTGCACAAACTGTGTGTGTACGTACCTTGGGCAAGCATGCTGAACTCAAGGAATAGAGCGATGTGGTACAGCTCCATGGCCTCTTCCGCGCGGGTCATGTTAGCCTTGCCGGCCACTAGGGCCTGCACCTCGCCGAGGCTGCCAGCAGAGGGGCTGGAGCGCAGCACGTAGGACAGGTCAACCGCGTCCGTGTACATGCAGCGCAGGATGACGCGCGCATACTTCCTGGGGATGATGGATTCGTCTAGCACGATGCGCGTGGGCGCTTGCAGGGCCCGCTCCGTCATTTCCTCTCCCGTGCGGATGCGGCGTTGCAGAAGGTTCCGGAAAAAAGGGGACCGCGCGGACAGCACAGCCTTGTGGGCCCGCAGCTCCTCCTCCGGGCAGCTCTGGCCGCCGATGGCACAAACCCCACCCCCAGCTCCGCCCCCAGCCCCAAAGGTCTCCACCAGCTGCGTGTCAGAGGAGAAACTGAGCAGAGAGTCGTAGTAACACATGTAGTCGAAGATGCCGCGCATGTCAGCGTCCAAAGGGTTGGGCGTGCCGAACTCCTCGGTCAGCTGCATCAGCACATCCATGTTCTGCAGACGGGCGTCGCCAGGGGCCAGCTCGCCCGTGTACAGGAAACGCAGGAGTGCCGAGAACATCGGCACGTCGATGCCCGCTGTGCGCACATCCAGCAGGACCTGGGCACCGTACTCAGGTGAGGAAGAGAGCAGCGTCTTGAAGAACGGGCAGCGGGCAGCAAGGATGGCGCGGTGCACGGGGAAGCAGGCGTCCTGAAAGATCAGGTCCACATCCGTGCAGTACTTGTGCTCATAGAGCGCAGCCAGGTCGCGCGCCAGCGTCCGCACCTCTGGGCGCGCCAGGCTGGCCTGCAGGTTGAGCTCTTTGAGAGCGGTGGTGCCCTCATACTCCTCCACCAGAGCGTTGGCGTCCCGCACGTCCCAGGTGGACAGCAGCTCGCGCATGTGGCGGGCGTGGTCGGCGGCGCGGCCCGACTTGCGACGCTTGATGAAGCGGCGCTTGAGCGTGGCCAGGCCAGAACTCTTCTTCTTCTTGTCCGGAGGCTTGTCCGGCCCATGCTCCAGGCTGTACAGCTTAGCCTCGCAGCCATAGCCCTGCTGGGAAAAGGACGAGGTGCCTGCAAAAGACACGAAACGCACAAGGTAGTCAAATTAGAGATCACCATCGCAGTCATGTCACCGTGACATTTCCCGTGGATATGCAAATTCTTATCCACCTCACATAACATAACTATTTCAACTAATTACAAGCCATCTCAAACTTTGCTGCCATGTACATGGCTCGTTACTCCAAATTCCAATCAACAAACAAAACTGAATTTGCATTTAAAAACGGCAAACACAGTTGACTTGGCAAATGCGGCTGAAAACTGTGGGTAGGTATGGTTAGAGGGAGGGCTCTTGATGAAAACACACTTTCTTCAGCTGCAGGGTTAGGCTGCGTTTCTTGATAAATGGGGGTGAACGTAACATCGAAAACATAATAGTGCAGGAAAAGGTTTATTGAAGATTTTTTCCCACAAGATGGAAGCACAGACCGTTACATCTAGTGAACGTAAAATTAGTCTGAAATTAACATTCCATCATATACTTAGCAAGCGAAAAAACACAAATAAAGACAGGAGGGTCCTGTGGGTTATAAATGTATAATTAACTGCAAATGCCAATTAAAGAGTCTTTCATCAGGAGTTCTAGTGTTGCTCTGTCGCTTTCAATTAAGAAAATGGTTGATTTGACAAACGCTCGGCACTCAGGAAAACAAAAACAAAACAAAAAAAAAAAAAAAAAAAAGTGAATTTAAATGACAAGCCAGAATTTGAGAGTAAACACACATAAGAACGCAATTCATTACCGTGGGTTTTTATGATGCATACAAACAATTATAAACCAGGTAGGCACAGAACACATTTGTTTAAATACACATTTGTTTAAATACAGTTACAGTCCAGAGCAAAAAAAAAAAAAAAAAAAGGGACAGTTTGTACATAAAATGACTGCAATTTCTCTCTCTCTCTCTCACTCTCACACACACACACACACACACACACACACACAGCAAAAGCTAAAATTAAAGACCTCCTCCTCCACCCCTAAAAGCACCTCCGCAGTGTTTTGCAAACGCAAAACTATGACAAGAGTAACTTCAATAGATAAATAACGCTGTCAGCAGGCCATTAAAAATAAATAAATGAACAAATAAACCTATCAGATATCTATTTCTCAGCCTTGGGCCCCTTGCTTCAGTTTTGACACCAGTAAGCATGAGACTTGGGAGACCCAGAGAAGACTCTAATCTCCCACAACAAAAGTGTGCTTCTGCCCTCCACCTGCCGAGGCGTTTTCCAACCCCCGCAGCATCTCAAGCAACTCGTGAAGCAAATTCCCTTCCCAGCCCTCATTGCGTCTCCCTAATGGCCCTCGCCGAGCACAGCCTCTTAATCAAAGGCCGCCGTTCTCGTTTCGCCGCTAATGGAACTCCAGTTCTGAAGCACGAATCGGATATCATTATTACAACAGCCGCCCAGTGTCACGGGGGTTAATTACGAATACGCCATCAGGAATCCGATTAATATGTTTGTCTTTGATTAAGACTAAGTTTTTTTGGTTCTGACTGCTGGACTAAGAGAGCAGATCGAAATGAGAGATTCCAGTCTCTTGCTTAACGTGAGGCAGCTCTGTCAGGACACATTTTCTGTGTACAATAAGTCAGGATGCACATGCTACTGAAATCGGGGTAGGACAGCTTGACCCAAATGTGACTGGGCAAGCTGGCATTTCTGTACCAGCGTGTAAGAAAACTACCCAAAATTCCATTCGCTCAACACTCAATGTTTAAAAACACAAGTGCCATTTTGTGCACATTGCAGCCCAGACACGGTTTCTCAGACAGTTCCTCGCGAGGTGCACACGCTAGCCCATCAGGATCGCTCATCCAGCAAGCATAGTCAGAGCAAGGCAGGTGTTCCAGCTGGAGGGATCGTTGGCTTATAATTTCTCAGTAGGTCGTGAGATGAACCTGGCTCTAAACATACAGCAGATGGCAAGGAACCCAACCCAGGCCTAGGTGGCCATTCATTTATAACTGAAGAACTTGACCGTGAGCCATGATTTTGGACAAAACGATTTTTACCAAGAGGTTTTTTTTTTTTTTTTTTTGAAAGGCTGAATTAAGCATGTTTACCTGAGGTGTCCTGTCCATGTATGAGTGTGTTTACCCTAGGTGCACTGGTTTCCTCCCACACTCCAAAAAAATGCAACTGAAGAGAATCGGTAACACTAAGCTTCTGTCTCTGTGTGTGTGTGTGTGTGTGTGTGTGTGTGTGTGTGTGTGTGTGTGTGTGTGTTTGAGAGAGAGAGACAGAGAGAGGGAGACAGAGAGAGGGACATGACTAGGCTTGGTTGCTGTGGATGACCGAGCATACAGGAAAAAACACAAATGAAATCTGATAGACAGCAGTTACTGCCAGCAACTGATGAAAGTGCTGCTGCCAGACATGATATTTTAACATTTGCAGCTTGTATTCCGTGCCCTACGTGGCTGTAAAATCAAATGTCACAGTGTCTGAGGATGATGAGACCCATCTTTAGCCTTTTTTTTTTTTTTCCCCTGCCCATTTTCTTGATTGTCTTCAGAAAGAAAACGGTCTTCAGACCCAAACACAAAAGTTATCAATAACCCACTGGGCCGTCTCGTGAGTGACAGCCGTGATAAATACGGGTCTGAAAAGGGAACTTAGCACACGAACTATGAATAATTGAGTTGTTCCGTGCAGAAAGAGAAAATACAGATAATTAGAATGGACGGGGGTTTCGGCCTGTCAGACTCGGCGCTGAGGAAAATGATGAGGTATAGTTAGCTGGCCAGCACGTTGCAAGGATAACCCTTGGTATGCTTGCTTTCCACAGCAGGTGATGGTCCAGCCAGGAGGCCTGCAGACCCCCCCCCCCCGACACGCGAGCCCCGAGACGGTCTGTCCGCACGGAACACCGCTGCTCGGTCGCCTCTCGGCAGTGCAGCAGCTGTTTGCGTGTCTCCGGGGCGAGCGTATGCAAGGTGTCAGAGGTGAAAGGTCACAGGAGCGAAGCTGCTCTTACCGATAAAGGTCTGCTGCGCCGGGGGGTTGCCCGCAAGACGCGGGGGGCACGAGTGGGGGTAGCTGGAGGCGTTGAGGCCCATCGTCGTGCGCGTGCTCGTCACTCTGTCAGCGGGCTGCGCTCCTGCTGCAACATCACGCTTCAGCTGTCCGCCGCTCCACCCGCAGCCCGGCCGCGTGCCGCCGCAGACGCAGAAGCCATGCCTGACAGGGACAGAGAGGGGAGGGGTCAGTCATGGCAACGTGATCACAAGGACCGCTCTGACCAATGGCAAGGGGGGGGGGGGAGGCTGGAAATGGCCGCTGTGCTGCGACAGGGATTTCAGAGCGTGAGAATCAGCACAACACACGTGTTCGACGGCAGCATTAATCCAGAACTGACAGACGCAGCTCACAGATGGCGTACCTCCATAACTGAAACCCATTGTGAGGGACACCACCAAAGAACCGGTGGTTACGGCTGTTCGGCCGCAGGTTCGCTCACCGCCACAGGAACACACCCACACAACAGCACAATAATCGCTTAACTCGTTCCCTTCTCTGGGGCGTTTGTTTAATCGATATCTGAAGTGCTGCTAGGCCCCAGCGCTGGTTCATGGGAGGGTACTGGTACTCTGCACAGAGACACGCTTCATAGTAGTGCCTCATTCATGAAGACACAGGAAAGAGATACAGGAAATCCTTTCCTTTTTCTGATGAGAGATAAAGCTTCGCTTCTCACTGCGGCTCCTCACAGTACAGTCTTAACATAAAATGTGAATCTGCCTTCCAAAGGGACTCTTCTTACATCCTCCTTCATGCTTGGCTTTTTACTCCTGTCGACCACTGCCAACAATGGAGGGTGGGGTGTTGGCTCTGTGGCAGCCTTCCAGCCCCTCCCTCCCCTCCAGCTGGGGCAGGGGAGCTGCAAACTCCACACCCATAGAGATGCACAAATTCTCCAGGGTTACGACCCTGGGGAAATCCTACCAGTGGCAACCACGACATTCCAAGTAGACATCGAGGAGGGGGGATTACTCTCTGAGCGAATCTTAATGCAAGTCAGGCTCCAGCGAGATCTAGTTACCTTGAACAGACAAGGATGGGAGGTGGTGGTGGGGGGTTACCGTCAGTGCCTCAGCTTATGGAACATTAACACCTTACTTAAGTACATATCAATCAGACAGTGTTTTTATTTTGCCCCTCAAAAAAAAAAAAAAAAAAAAAAAAAAAAAAAAAAAAAAAAAATAATAAAAAATTTATAAAAAAAAAAAAAAAAAAAAAAAAAAAAAAAAAAAAAAAAAAAAAAAAAAAAAAAAAAAAAAAAAA
>JABJVR010000021.1:6978004-6997543 GCA_025773905.1 Chitala chitala
GTTCTGACTAAACAAGGCTGAAGTCTTACCCTCCAAAAACTAAACTTTTCCACAACATTTAAAATTTTTTTTTTTTTTTTTTTTTTTTTATTTTAAAACTAGCCCACATATACACAGCAATCTTAAAACTTGCTGCGAAAAGCAACAAACATGCACGATAAGGTCTATTTTCAATTTCTTGTCTCTCCACCAAGTTATTCTAGAACAGGAACAATGAAACCACAACTAAACACCTCAACTTCTGAGCAGGTGTTTACAGATGCAGTACTTGGAAGAGCAACAAGCAAAAGGTGCCACTTTCACACCGTTTTACATGCAGCTTCTGAAGACTGCAAAGAACTCTTACTGCGGCACCATGGAGGTCATGGGGGTCACGTGCCTGCAACTCTCTATCCAATCCACGGTACTCGTTGTTCAGACAGCACCTCAAATCTAAAGCATACCCACATTAGTACAGGACAAAGACGTTGTGCACACCCATGTGTGTTTTGCCATAAACTATGGCCTCTTGTTTATGACAAAACTGGGGATTTTGGTTACAGATCTTTAGCCAAATCAAAACTATAACTTTGCCACCACAGGTAAATTAGAGAGTGTTTCCAGAGATTGGTTCCAGACTGGCCAAATGGCTCTTTTAGCAGTTCATAAAATGATAAACTTCCCTCAAAGTCATGCTTCTAACATGCACTTAGTGGGCAAGTCAAAGTCCTAATCCAGGGAAGGCCATCATTTCATTACAGCCTCTGTGGATGAAATAAATGGACAGCCTTTGTTTGAGACCTGCAAAAGAAGCCAGTCTTGACCCATCCTCGGCATGACCCATCAAACGATCGACGTTTCATTTGAAATGTAGAGGCCGCAATGACCTCCGTTCGTCAAGGCCTGAGATGGAGCGAGACGGAGAAACAAATTAAGCTGTCAGGAGCAGTTAGAAGACCTGCCTGCATTTGGCAGGAGAGCACAGGCAAAAGGTGTGATCAGAAGACATACAGGTGGAACCTTATCAGCCAAACCAGGGTAACACTCAAATGCTTCTGACGGCTTCATTTCAGATAGTGTAATTTTACTGCACCCCGCCCAGCATGACTGATGGGACACTTCATGGAGAGGACATGAAGACCTTGGGCCCAGAATTTCAATATTCAGCTTCACGTTTTCCTTGACCTGTTCCGAGAGCTTCAGTGGGCAACCTCCTGGTTTTACGGGTCAGGTATTGGCAGTTTTAGCGAGATAACTGGAAACCACATTTTCAGAACCCTGCATTACTAGAATAGGAAACATCAGCCATCCGCATTACTAATAAACTCTGGCTTTTAGTTCATAAAATAAATACATCTCTTTGTCCCGGATCATTAAGCCATGGCTGATTCATTATTTAGGAACCTGTGTTATTGTGGCACACATTTATGACTCGTTTTAGCCTCTGCCTAAAAAGCAAGCGTGTTCTCTAAGGAGAGAGCCATAAAAGGGATAATTAACAACCAGCCAATAAGGCATCTTTACTGAATTATACAGAGGGAGCAATAATTAAAATGGTCTTAACATCCTCCAAAGGGTATGTGAATTTTAAAACAACCCAAAAAAGAGGAGAGCCCAGCTTTAACGTTAGGATGACGAGTGCGTATTTTTATTCGACAGACCATTAAAAAAAATGCGTGTGTGTGTGTGGGGGGGGGGGGGTGTGCATGCTTAAAATATTCTGAATGAACTGCTGCCAGCTGGTCCAATGCTTCCAGCTCAGGTGCATACACACCTGAGCTGTTACACAGGTAGCTAGTTCTGGACAATGTTACATGTCCAAAGTACAAAAGGCCATTTTTGTACTTAATCATGCACACCGGTCACCAGGCCCCAGGGGGAGAGAAGCAAAGAGGCAAAATCCAGACTGAGCTTTAAAATTAATTTGGTAAAAACATCTAAGATTTGCTTCCTCTTTGTAAAGACAGCAGAATTGTGACTGTGCAAAAGAAACCAATATTGACTACAGGAAAAGCAGACCTACAACCACAGAAATCTAGGTAACATATCCATTCTCAGGGACAGCATGTGTGAACAGAACCCATGGTTGCACTTCTAGATTCGCTGGAATTGGACCTCTTCCATCTAACCTAGCCCAAGGACTTGAATTTTTCCCTACACCCCTCTCCACCAAGCTCTAAATCACAGTAACCACTGGGCCGCTGCCAGAAGACAGCCAATTCACCTTTCACCCCTGGTTGCAACTTTGACTGACCCAGCAGAGCAATATAAACCTGCAGACTCCAGGAAATTGCATTGATACAGGAGGCCCAAGTTCAGGACAGCAGTAGCACAGCAGGTCCAGGCAATACTGATGCGTTCAGCACCTTGCATCGAATTTCATTTTGCTGCAGGTATGTGGCAGAACCAACTATTTAGCTCTGTACAAGAGTAACCCTGAATCGAAAAACACACACACACACACACACACACACACACACAGAGGGGAGGGGCCGCACAGCGGCCAGATTGTCCTTCGAAAATATGCGCGTGCACTCTGTCTCCCTCCTGAAACGGACACCCGCGTCAGCATGTAATTTAAAACCAGGACGAGGGCGACGGACAGCACAGAGAGTGCTGGAAATCCACAGGCTGAGCCCATCGAACGTACCGCTTTGCACACTCCTGTCCTGTAATGACAGCTCGAATACCAGGCTGGAAAATATTAACGGAAGCACACGATCTGTAGGATGGGACACTGTTTCACTCGGTTTTTATTTCCATTATTATAATTACTACTACATTACCACACCTCAGTGCCATTTCTAACTGAATACAGTACATGTATTGCGATAAATAAGCTTCGTCAACGTGCGAGCTAGGAGACTCGCAGGACCGTCCCAGATAAAGTGTTCCCACAGACTGCGATTAAATACAGAAATCTGTGATCTTCCCACACCGGTTGGTATAAGACAGCTCCGATCTACATTAATTACTGCATCTAATGGACGGCGGTGTCATGGATTCACGGCGAATTGAACGGACATCTGAACATTTACCGGCGCCTATCCCGCAACATTGAACAGATACTATTTGTGCAACAAATTTCACGCAGTTAAATAAATAATGCGACTCAGACAAAAGAGAACGATCTAGAAATAAACTTATTAGCATTCTTGGATTAGGAGCAGATGGTAACATCCATAATGCGTAGGTGTATATGAGAACTGACAAAAGAGTAGGAGAAGCAAAAAGTTAACTGCGATGTAACGGTAATTCACCACATAACTACCGCTGTCTCATCATCATGACCTACTCAAATATTGCCATTTTCCACACGCGAACAAGGCTGCTCTATAACTGCAAAAACGGGAGTCCAATGAGATATGCTGTCCCATCCGCAGATGTTTCACTATTTTACCCCATACATCCTGCCTACGACTGGACACGTTGCAGGACACTGGAAAAGACGAGGCAAGATGCACCATTTTGACAAATAAAGCCATAGTAGTGCTCCATTAACCGAGCGGCGGGTTCAGGGATAAACTAATAAAGGACTGGTCAGAAATTTAATGTGGGTTGAAGGTCATTGTATTTCAAATGCTCAATACCCATGCCCGCTCGTCCAAGTTACCCAGTCCATGCGTACCCCTAAATAAACGACAGACCACAGCAGAACAGCCTGCGTCGCATAAAATAATCACGTTTCTTTGATACTGTTCAAATCATTTTGGCACATTTTAAAGGGCAAGCCGTTCCTGAAACTAACCACCTATGCAACACAGAAATCAGACTGCGCATTAAGCCAGGAGGAGGAACCCCCGCAGACGGGCAATCTGGCACACTAATCAAACAGCCCTTTAATTTTGCTTTAGAAAGCGCACTTCTGCACCAACGCAGCGGGCTGTCCGAGCGCGTTAAATTTTTGGAAAGGCACGCCAGAGGTCCATTGCGTCAGAGCCTCTCCGATGGCCACAATTTGACACCTGTAATCGAGATGGGCACCGCTGGTAAGTGGCTGCAGCTGACGCGTTACTTTGAGCTGGCGGACCGCGCAGCCCTGTCTGTCCACAGCCATAATGCATCATTAACAAAGCCGCTACCGATCATAAAGCCGACGACCGGCCGTTTGCAAAGCAGCAACAAAACAAGCAAGCAGCACAAACACACAAACGCTTTTTTAATTTTTCTCTTTATTGACAATAGCGGCCAACTCCTACCGGCTATTGTCGGTACTGTCGAATAAGCACAATATAGACATCCGCCACCAAATCACTTTATTTGTGAAAAAAGCAGTATCTGGAGCTACACGGTATCGTACTAGATTGTTAAATGCCAACCGAAAACAAGCAGTTCGATAACCTGTAATCTCAGGGGAGAATGCGGCCGATATGAGTTTTCGGCTAGATGCAGATATAATAATAAAAAAGCCCACGGACTCCAGAAATGCCAATCGATTTCCCGATAGTTAACCAGCTGCTTAAGATAGCAAACGAAATAAGCGTACCCAGATTGAGTTTGATATCTCCACGACCTCCTTTTCTCCCTCCTCCGCCTTCTTGCTCCTCAGATCCAGAGGAACAAGAGCTCCGTCCTCCTCGCTGGCTCGCTCCTTTGCCAGACAAGTTTTGATCCTTTCACAAAAACAGTGAAAAACCACGTAAAAGACTACCAAAGCCCTAAAGCACTTCTTCACAAATTCGGCCGCAAACTTCCGAAGACCCCACGTCTTCTTTTGATCCCACTTTGCCTACACTTTCCGGAGATTTTATTATTTTTTTTCTTGAAAAGGGGAAACTCAAGACGGGGGTCTTTTCTCTGGGATTTATTTTTCTACGACCTCAGGCCAGCGCAGGCTCTGATTGGGTAGCTGTCTCGCCCAATCACGACGTCGCTTGCTGACGCTCTAAAGATCGAAGCTAGTGAAGCCTTTGGCTGTACATTAAGAGCATTGGCGCCAACTAGTGGCAAATAGTTTTATTAGTCTTGTGCCTATACGAAATACGAAGTCGCTGTGGCTTAAGTCCGGTTTTTCTGTGGCTTTTAGAAAATCATAATTAAAATACACATCTGTTAAGGTTAACCTCTGTTAAAAGCTGGTTTAATTACTATTTTTCATTATAATCTTTACATAATATTACCGAAGTAGCTACTTTTGATATACAAAAATAACTTATCCACAAACGTTATTTATAAATTACTAAGCTATAGAAATACATATTGATGAAGAAATGTAGAAATATGAACTCATTATGAAACATGCACCATTAGAGCCATCGGCCACGGGGTGTGCGGGTCGTATACAAGATACATTTTGATGGAACATATATCTTCATTGTGTTAACCTAAGCACAGTTCTACCGAGCTCTAGATGTCTCAACACACGCTAGATGTTATGTTTCAGTATTGAGGCCCAGCCAGGCAGAGGTGAGCTCGTCGTGAAAGAAGTGGGTCAGGCGATCCAGTTGCCTATTTAGTCCTAGCCGCAGAAGCATGCCTACAGTTCCAGTTATTCAGCATCACTGTCGCATCTCACGCCCGTTTCTTTGCATTTGACAAGCCATCGCTGCAGTTGTACAAATGTAAAAATGCAATTGTATCAGAGGTGCTGAGTTCTAAAAAAGATTCTATTCAAAACTGTCATCTACTAATCGGAGATAGAATCTACCTCCTTACGACAGACAGCTGGATGACAATAAATAAATTCGGTGTCTGACAAGCATGTCTTTCATTATTCGATTGCCCAGAGCTGTTGACAAAATCTTTGCAATACCGCAAGCTTACAACAGAGGGCGACGTATTATATACTTTCACCATCTTGACGAGTAGTCTTTTTAGGGTATTAATAAGTTGCAGTTTTCGTAGACATTTGTTAAATATTTGATTTTGAATATGATATGAACGCAGAGTATATCCTGTCATCATTCCTTCATGAATAAATATAGCATCATTAAGATTTTGATTATACATTTATTCATTTAGAAGATACGATTGTCCAAAGCGATTAAGAAATGACACAGATGTTACAACAAAATTGGTTCTCTGCATTTAACCCATCCCTTTGGGGATGCAGCAGGCAGCCATTATTCCACTGAGCATTTTGTTTAGGGACACTTCTGGTGGCTGGGGTGGGATTTGAGCTGGTAGGCTTCTCCATTCCAGGCTGATGTTCTACTCATTGAGCCACCAGCCGCCTATGTTACAGTTTTTGTTGCCTAAGTCTAAATTAACAAAGGGCTCCCTGGGGGGGAATAAGTTAAAAAAAGGAGGCCAGGGAAGAAACAGGACTGGAGGAGACAGGAATGACGTCAAGCTAAATTCTGTGTCCTCACATTTCTGATGTCATCACACATGGACAAGGCAGATGGGCTTTTGATGTTTAGCCACCCTACAGCCCCCACCTCAATGGACAAGTGAACGAGTTCTGATTTTCCTCTCTCATCCCTTGTACAGCCTATCCGTTTCGCCATCATCAGATAGAAAAGGTACCATGTTTGCCATGAGGCCGCAAAGGTCTTCGCACTCTTCATCTGTGAAGATGTGAATGCATGTCTGGATGAAAGGGAAGGTGTTAGGTCCATCTTGTGTATTTGCTTGCTGTGGGAGGAGAGCACTCTTAAAGCTTTTCCTGAAGGGAAGAGAAGCCTACTGCTCATTTTAACAATTGATAGTGATCGGTCCAATTAAGCACGCACTGCTTCAGCTTTTTAGCTCAACGGGACCTAGTCAGAAATGATCTAAATTCAAATTTGCTTTCACAGAAATCTTGCGCGGACACAATGACTCAGCCCGAAGGCCAGCACTCTCCCGTTACTCGTTTGTTCTGCTTCTCAGCATGTAGATGTGGCTGTCAGAGCTCATCGCCTTTGTCATCCAGGACACGTCTTGATCCGCAGGGAGACGCAGCCTGTGTCAGCGACAACGGCACAGAACTCCATCACTTCTAGGGGCACCATATTTTACCGTTCCACTCAAAAGCACACTTAAAATATGGAGAATCTAGAAAGGAGAGTGGCCACAAATGACAATATTCAAACGTTCTAAGAGAGCACTTTCTCGTGGACACAAATAAGTTTAGATAGCACTTCAGTGGACAGGATCCCGCTGGAGTGAATAAGGCATAGCAGCCATCAGATCTGTGCCATCCACAGCAGATGCAGGCTCTGATTGGAGAGGAAGGGCAGGAGGCGGGGCTCTCTGTTTGATCTCCCAGTGGCAGGTCTGTGAAACATCTGTTGACCTCTTGCTCTCCTGCAAAAGTTGACACAGCACAGCTGGTTCCCTTTTCGTGTGAGTTTGTACAGTACTGATGTTGTTGCTCTTGTTTAGCATCTTTTAACCTAATACCAGCAGCACAGCTGGCTATGAATGTATTTTTTTTTTTTTTTGCAGACAAAATATAAAAGCCCCCAGCTAGAAGGCAGTCCAGAAAGGAAACAGGTTCACAGAGAACTGTGTCAGGAATAGAGTGCCCTGGGGGATTACACAAATATTGTTTCACTACTTCACAGCTGACAAAATATTCCAGAAGGTTCCCAACGAAAGAGGTTACAGCAGAATTTGTCATGCCTGCAGTCCCGCTTGGTCTATAAAATGTATTTCAGAACAAAAACTAATGCAGAAGTTAGGACTATTCTCTTTCATGCCTCAATCTCTGTCCAAAACAACTCAAGAATTACACCATGTAACGTTTTATTCACCATGACTGTCAGCGAATTATTAACAGTTAGAATGCATTATAAAGACAGAGATTTTGAGGAAAGTCAGTTATGGGGATTATATTATTCTGAGAACATTATGTGTTTTCACCTCAGTTTGCACAATGCAAGTGGGTTAGTGGTTTGAGGGAAGTGGGAACAGCAGGACCTGTAATTTATGTCATTAAGCTCTGAAGATCCAGTAACTCCTCCCTGTGGGGTCAGCGACTGGGCGGGGGATGGGAACCCAGCCCTTCCTCTCACGGGATGTGCTGGGTCGCTCCCCAGTGCTCATGCTCACACTCGACACACCCGACCCACAGTTGGAGGGATGCTGGCAGTTCTGAGGGGAGTCATGCACACCCACATGCCTGTGGGCCCTACCAGGATGCTCCTGCAGAACCAGAGGGCAGGCATCCACAGCAAGCCACCTAAGGAACATATTGGACCTGGGGTATGTGTCAAGGCTCCTTGCTGGGTAAAACATTTGTAATTGTGGTGTTTTTCTCTTTGCCAACTGATATTTGATATAAACTTTGTTGATATTAATGAATTGACATTGACAACTCTAATGATAGGTAGCGACTCTAATGTAGCTCACAGTTTAAAAAAATGTTTATTGTATGTTTTTTCTGTATTATTCTGTTGATGTGGATTCTATGATTATGTTGTGTAAACTGTAAATTAATCATGTCTCAGTGGAAGTCATTGTCAGTGAAGCAGCTTCTGGTGAAATGTTATTGCACACTTTCTGAGTAAACTAAACACGCAAAGACATAGAAAAAGGTAAACTTACTCTGTCTTTGGCTGCTAGATAACCGCTCAGGCTTGGTTTGAATTAGCTACAGACGTGCTTATTGTGTTTACTCAGCCTCCAGCTTATCTCCTTTGGACACCATGTACAAATTCACAATTAGGGGCACCCTGGTAAGAGCTGTGTTTGTTGTAGGAAACAGATGGCCACTGCAAAAAGAATGGCACAAATTATCCCGTCTGCATTTTGACAATACAATGTCAATAAAATACTGTACATGTATACAAGCAGGTGTCTACCATTTTATATTGCAGTGTTCAGTCAGTACTTTTCTTTACATTAGAAGCACTGGGAATTCCATGTCAGTGGAGCCCCCATCTGGCTGGAAGCTGGACGTCTATCAGTGGGGCCAGAGGTCATGGCTAGTCCAAAATCATCCAATTATTGTGTTAATATTATTAAATTTCACAGGTTATTTTTTATCACCTAGGTATGCAATCAAAGGTTTGACGCAGAGCACAAACTGCAGCGCAGAGATAAAGCAATTCTGTGTCCCATTTAGTAGTGTTATCAGGACAGTGCACAGGAGCTGACCTCCTGCACAGAAGCTGACCTCCTGCACAGGAGCTAACCTCCTGCACAGGTACCCAGAGGCGGCAGTGCTGCATGGAACACAAGCTCACAAAAGTGCATTAAAACACAACCAAAGCACCTTCGTAAATATTTACAGATGGGTCATAGGTAGCATCTGTGTGTCACAATGAAGAGGAAAGACCAATTTGCAGTGCAAAAAAGGTAGAATAGAAGAAAAAAAAACAGGAAAAACAAGATAAGTACGTTTACAGCATACCAAGAAAGTCACAGCCATAGGATCCAAAACCAAGCAGCCTTAATGAGAAAGGTACACTTCAATGATTGAGTGCTAGGCAGCAGTACTGGCAGAATTAAATGCAGCATTTAACAAGATGCAGCAACAGTCAGCTGTCCATCATGGCGTCCTGTGACACTGTGGCCTAATGGCAGAGGTGTGGTACACATCCCCTTGTGAAAGGTTTCGGAATGTAAAGTGTTTTTAATACTATGCCTTGCATTTAAGTTACTCTGGCATTTTGTAAGGAAGTGGAGGTTCTATGATAAACAGTGTACAGAAATTGAAATGGATTTTATCACCGAGTACAACATCACACATACTTGCCCATCGAAGTAAACTCTGTCTACCAAAATCAACAAGTAATGGTGGAATGTGTGGTCACCCTTCTTCCAATCCCCTGCGGTTTCTTATCTTTCAGCCAAGCCGATCCTTGTTTATTTTTCAGTCTTTTTATTGTTCAGTGTCAATCCTGTTAGGCCCCAGCAACTAGATCCTATAGCACCCCCATCCAGCCAGCTGTCTGCCTCTGATGTGATTATAGCTATGTAATTTATTACTTTGTGCTCAGGGTCTGAGTGCAGACCTGACCGATATTCTCAAAGAGCCTCTCTGGATCACTTAGAACCTGAACCACCGTGTCTCCACTGTCAATCTCAGGAGGGACTCCAGCCATGTGGGAAAAATGGAATTCAAATTCAAGGGTCTATCAGACTCAGCTGGCCTTTGTAACCATGGAGTGTTATTTAAATCCTACTCTGGTCTTGTGTTGTTGGGTTTTTCTCATTGTTGTGATCACGTGATGTCAACAAGCAAAGGTTCTTGCAATATAAGCAAGCATGGTCGTACCTGCTTTTCTGGATACGGTTTAATGATATAATGTACATACGTACAAAAGTTTTCAATCAGTCCTGACTGCCAATTAAACCAGCTGGGGAAAAAAAAAACGTTTCTGAGGCTTCTGTTCTTGTTTTTCCGCAGAAAACCTGTTTCACGCTTTCTGTATTCGGCGCCGCTATTCTCGCTCCAGCTGGCTGGATCATGTACCATATCCCGGAATATCGCAGGAGGCCACACTCTCCTCCAAGATAAAACTCGAGCCGACGGCTTCACTCTTAAACATCCTCCCCAATGACAGCTTCCATCGCAGCGTGTTTCACCGAGGGAATGACCAATACGCGCGTGATCCCAGCCATCGCTGTCACGATGCCTGTACGTACCAGTGATCGCTTTTAATTCCAGCCCCTGCTGATCAATAAATGCAATTTATATCATACCGCTGGTTTTTGTGGTCATTCATTCATTTGACAGCATTCTCTTAAGGAGTAAAATCATAAACGTGAAGAAATAATGTGGTTGACAGCTACGCCATCTGTGAGCAGCTCATTTCATCTTTCATAATCAGCTTTCTGTAAATGACATACAGAAAATCATACCGAGATAGTAGTATAACGCTATAAATTCTTTTCACCATTAGATGACTTCTCATTATCACACTTCAGTGTGGAGGTAAATGTCATTGAAGCAGTCTTGAAGCCACCTCGATTTTTCACGTGTGCAAACAGCGACAAAATACGTAGCAGTACATTTTCTTTGGGATTCAGAGTGACGCTGGCAGTTATTACTGAAAATAAAACTTGTTTGTAATCCAGTACACCTTTATGTATTTCTTTTGAACCATTAAAAATACAACGTTTAAAGCAATTTTAAAAGAAATGTTTAAAATTACACTGATGGACAAGATTTTAATTAGCATCGAAGCCATCTGTGTTACATGAAAACTGCCTTTAATAGTAAAGCAGCAAATTGAAAGTGTGACGTAAAGATGTCATGAAAAAAAAACTAGAACAGTATGTACAATAATAAATATTTTAAACGTGGCTGTATATAAACAAATTATAATTGACATCGGTCTGTATAGTTTTAAATAATTTGAAAACCATCTGTTGCTGTCTTCTATTTTTAGTTTAAAACAGTCCTACATGGATAGCATTATTCGTTATGTTGGTATGTAAATTTATGGACAAATGTTGCACACAAAACAACTTATTTTGAAACTGCCCTTTCAGAAAGGAAGAGCCACGAAACAATGTTAATTTGCGCTCCTGTCATTTTATCGGAGCCGGATCAGTCCATTTGTTGCAAAGGTGTGCGCGATGCTGGCGCTTTTCCTTCACTACCAGTTTCACCCTTATTGGAGGTGGGATGACACGGACTGAATCTGAAAGGATGGAGACGTTGCACGTTAAAAAGCACATCCCTTGACGCCGCTCATAAGAAGCAATGTGACTTTTATTTTTTTTCTCAGCTGTTAGCGGTATAACGACGCAGATCTGGAGCGTCTAAGGGTTTATTCACTTTTTTCAGGACCCGGGGAAAAATATACCGCAGGGGTGAGCAACGTTAACCTGTATATATTTTTTTATTCGTGAAGAGTACTAAAAATGTCTACGAAAGCAGAACAATGTAAGTAATGCGTTTTTAGTGTTTCATAATTTCCCCTGTTGGCAGATCGGTTATTTTAAGATTGTGCATTGAAAATCAAATCACGGTAGCTGTCCTTGGTGATGAGACTACGGTTGCTAAGGCAGGTTGCAACACGTCCACGTTATGCAGAGGGTGGCTGGCGGAGTGTGTGGGGGAAAGGAGATTTTCCGTTTTCTTTTGAAGGAGAAAATGACAACGACAACCGCAAAACAGTGTGTTTCCGTTCGTTTTAAACTTGAGGTATTTAAGAGCTGTTTCCTGAGAACTGCATATGTAAATCTCAAGGTCGACTACACAAATTCTCACTTCTAAAGCAGCCTGTGCAGAAAACATGGAGGGAATGGTCAATAATGCGCTGTCTGCCACCTTTTGCATTCCTTATGTCGAGGGGACGTTTTTGCTTTGGATTTTTATGAATAGGACAAAAATTGGGCAGTTTTCACGCTGCCAATGAATTATGAATACCAATATGCATGAGAGAGAGAGAGAGTGTGTGTGTGTGTGTGTGTGTGTGTGTGTGTGTGTGTGTGTGTGTGTACGTGTGCACGCACGCGCGCTCACGTGTTTATTAAGTAACCCAATATAAAACGACTAAGTGTTTCATAAACGAATGTTTAAATGCACAGTCAGGAAGATACACCATAAACGCGTAATGCCATTGTAACAAACTTAAGTGTTTATTACAGATTTTCTGGCGTTCGTATGTTTGAGAAATGTATGTGTACGGCTGTGATTTTCCGTCACCTGCTGGAAGGTCGTCAACACCACAGTATAGACCGGACCTACCTGAAGATGTTCTAAACCTATTATACTAAAGTTATAGTACAATAAACTAGTAATATAGTTTAAACAGTATCTATACTGAGCTATTACCTAAGTACTGACATTAAATACTTAGGATTGGATATGAAAATAAAAGTTTTCAGTTTCTGATTTTATAGGCCTATACATTCTTTAACTGCTAGTCATATTCTACAGTGTCTCTATGTAAGAATATGACAGTAGCCATTTAGCATAAAAAAGCCATGCAAAGGCAATGTACAGTAACCAAAGCAGGGAGAGACGCGTTCTTCATTGTGGTGTTTGATTTTGATTTTGTAAATATTCTGTTATTTAGTGTACGGTGCCCACAGAAGTGGAATTTGGGCTGTAAAGGGAGCTAGATGCATGCTTTCAGACCTATTGACCTTGTATAGCAGTGTTATCTGTAAATTATTTATTTGTTGTTTGGAGAAATGTTCAGAGTTTGCTTAGAGGGTTACGGTATTGTTCTAGTTCTAAACAGGTTGATCTCAATCACTATTTTACTGCAAAGTTCTTGTGCTGGAATGAGAACTTGTCCTGGACGCTTTGTAAAGAGGACTGCGGAAGGCCACATATAGAGGACATGTCTAGGTTTTAAAATCTGACTTTTTGGAAATGGGCCCAGGTGTTTATATTGGTCTAGCTGTTTTCTGGCTCAGATCTTTCGGACACCCAAGCAAGGCTCCAGGAGCCAACCGAAGACACGTCAGAGACAGTTAAATTCATACTGTTTTTCTGCAGTTCTCTGCCACATAGCCAGTCACTCCCCCACAGGCCGGCCACTAAAGGTCAAGTCCTGTCTCAGGTTGGGGAAAGCTCTCTGTGTGTAACCAAAAGGTGGCAGCTGTACCTATACATAGATTTGCATAACTGGGACTGCTTAGATTTGATTTTGAGAAAAGGCAGCTAGACCAGGCTCATGGGTAAAACAAAAAAAGCAAGTCCAGAACAGGTCATTCTCAATGGAAAGAGATGTCCACCTCCGAGCACAAAATCAGCCAGCCAGTCAATGTAGATATCTGCTACATCCTGTTTTATAACAACTAATTTCCAGTAAAGGGACTGATACTGAGCTGTTAGAGTGGGACACAGGAGTGTTTATTTTGACTGAGCTATGAAGAACATCTGGTGTAAGCAGATGTGTCAGAATAAAAGGTAAGGTGTTGCTGTTGCCCTTACATCAAAGCACAAACACAACCCACAGTGGAGTGTCCATCTGCAACCTGGTCTGGATGGCCAATACCTCTGTGTGTAGAAACCTCACAGACCTCCCTGTGTGGAAACTCCACTGTTGGCCAGCAGAAATACCAGAGGGGTGTCTTCACAAAGCCAAAACTGTAGGTAATCCAGTAAGAAAACCTTAGCATTCTCTCAGCTTTGTGACTCCTCCCCTGGGCCCTAGTTGCCCTTTGACCTTTCCATGACCCCTGTTGACATGCTTTTTAACTCTACTCTTCATCTGTTTAGTTGCCTCTAAGATACGGTACTTGCAAGAGTATCACAACCGTGTCCTTCACAATAATTACCCTGTGCCATCTGGAACAGACATTGCAAACACACTGAAATACTTTTCGCAAACACTGCTCAGGTAAGTACTCCACGGCGGAACGCACAGGTGAAGTAAGAAACTCTGATGGTGTCGATCTGCATAATGAGACAGGTTGGCTAATCCAGCAGCTCTGTGCCAGGGATGCTGAAAGTTTCAGTGGTGTTTTTTTAAAAATCACTGATTTTTGTCTTGAAAGTAAGAAGGAAATAGACAGTATATAAGAATATATATTTTAAGGTGCACATCTGATGTTTTTGATAATAACTGTATGGAGTTATTTAAAGCCTTACATAAGATATCAAATGGATTCTCACAATGTTTGTAAATAAGCCATTGCTTTTGTTAGTTATGAAAAAATTGTTACGAAACTGGGTAGAATGAATAATAACCACCAGTGCATATATTCATGAGCACTGTTAAGCATAACATAAAATTAAAGAAACATTAAAACGTTTTCAGACTAAATTTCAGAGGAGTGTTAAGCTCCCATATGTGTCAATACCAATAAAGGCCAATATGGCATTACCCTAGGGGAGTGTTTTATTTCACCTGCCACAAATGCAAATTTTATGTCAGTGTTTTGTTAAATGTTACAGAACAGGGAGTATACAGCTGGAGTAACTGTAGGGAAAGTTAGGGTGTCATCTGGACACTGCTTACCTGTCCCAGATTGGTAAGAGGACACAAAGTGTTCTGTTCACACCCTCTGTCAGTGTCGATGCTTTTATTGCATGTATAAAGGATAGCTTTGGCAGACGAGAGCTGCATGTGCTATAAAGCCATCAGAGACTGGATGCAGGTCATAAAGATGTGTCATTGTGTTATTGGTGCAGAAGCAGGGAGGCGGAGCTGAGTTCAGCCAGTCATGGATGACAACCCAACCTGGGCGGCCAATCCTGTACTTTAGAGCTGCTTGTTTCATCAGCTTGTAGAATGTTGTATCTTTGAAATAGGGACTGTTTTTTGATGGACCTGACATTTTTCCAAATAATGCAGCTGAGGACAGTGTATATTTTAGCAAAGTGAAATCAGTTCTAAAGCAGAAATAATTTATCTGTCAGTCAGTGCAGGTTCCACAATATTTACAAAGTTCAGAAAACCATTCTACAACCTTCTCAGGTGTCATTCACCTTCAGAAGTTCAAATAAATCTGGCTCTTTTCACTTTGTGTGTGTTTAGTGGTGACTTTGCTGGGATTTGATGCCTTGCAGCCACAGCCCATTCAGGTAGATCAGGCGAGGCGGTTAGCTTGCTGGGAGCCCCAGTCTCCCACTTGGCAAGAGGGATTTACACTTACTCCACTGCGAGTTTTCCTTTTACATTCATAAATTTCCTATGATACTCCAGTTTCCTGCCAGTCTAAAGGTATGCAAGTTAGGTGAATCGGTCAATCTAAATTTCTCTTGGTGTGTGTGTGTGTGTGTGTGTGTGTGTGTGTGTGTGTGTGTGTGTGTGTGTGTGTGTGTGTGTGTGTGTGTGTATCCTGTGCTGTGTGTGCTCTGCTATAGGCCTTAGCAACACAATGGTAACATCAGTCCTGGTGCAAAGGACTCTGCAGTCAGACCCTTAAACAAGGTATTTAACCCAGACAGACATTTAAACCTTTTAAAACCTGTTAATTGTGAATGTATAAATGGTATTTTTATTGAATACTAGTGTCAATAATAATAATAATAATAAATAGGAAAAATGCTAGCAGAACATGTAGTACAAAGGTACAATATTGACAAATGTTGAATAGAGATCTGAAGTTAAGCAGTAGGTAAGCGGTAGGGGGGGTCTGCTGAGGCTTATGGGATTTCTGCTGCACTGGCAGAAGGTGCAGACAGCTAGTGGCAAACAATGAACACGGTGTTAGTGGGACAAGGTGAGCAGGGTTCAGATGTACAGGAGTAGCAGGATGGCACCCCCCATCCACGTCTCCCTCTTCATGTCAGCCAGCCGCTGCCTTACATCCGTCGACGTTAGTATGTCTGCCTATGTTGCACAAGAATGGCGAAAATGCAGTTTTAACATTTTAGCGATATCTTCTCATGCATATAAGAGCCATGCAGTGCAAACATTTCAAATTAAGTGCTTATGTTTCTTCATCTTAATGGGCCTTTAAAATATTTTCTATGACTAGTCCAAAATAGTCCGTGTTAATTTCATGATAACCTGGTCCATTAGTCAAACACGGTCTAAGCCACATGTTATTGGGTAACGGCTCACCTGTGCTGAAGAGGGACCATTGTGGGTATTTCAAGGTGCCATATTAGAAACATTACTATGTGTTTTATAACTTACTAAGAAAACTATAAATATTGTCTGTAATTGTGACTGTGTGTTTATGTTTTGAAGTGACCATTTTGCATTAACTAGCGTGTTAAGTCAATGCTAAGTTTAGACCAAGAACGTACATTATATATAATAAGAGCATTTTTATATACAGAAATATTTACAAGGCCAGAGGTAGTAGAGGAGGACAGAGGCCTTCTCAGACATATTACACCATGTTTTTTAAAGCGTTGCTTTCAGATGGACACTGTGAGCCCATGTCCTCCTCTACACCCCTGCCCTGCTGTATCTCAGTTAATTTGTCATTGTGAGCAGGTTGTCAGACAGAACAACATGTATATATGCCTTCAATGAGCTTTACTGCCAGATACCAGTGCTGCCAACACTGTGCATAATGTGTACTACAACACTACTCTGCTCCATAGTTATTTTGTCCCCCCCACCCTGTCCCTTCCACCATTTCTTTAAGTCCCTTTCAATTGTTGCTGCTGTTTATTAAAAAAAGGATAAAATAATATATAACTAAACATGGACTTTCATTGAACAGCAGACAAACTTCCATTCTCATTGGCTCACAAACATGATGCTACCAGTCATTTGTTTAAAACAACCTCTTATGTTTTCCTCCTAGTCCCTCCCACCTCCTTTATGTAGACTAGTCACATGTACTCTAGACCCTGAATCCATATGCCTGTTGGCTCTCCCATTACGTTCCCCTGATGATACTGACAGTATCATGATGTATGCATACAGACATTATTTTTTGGTGCAATAAACATGTGTTGTGGCCAGGGGCCGTACCTTACCTTACATACATGTACATACATGTTTATTTTTTTGCTGAGGCATGTTTCTGGCCTGCCGTTCTTGTACTTCCCAGAGCAGTTCAGTCTCTCCCTCTGCTGCCGGCACTGTAAACTGTAAACCCCCCCCCCCCTTTGCTGTATGTGTGGCCCCAAATTGACTTCTATGGTTAGGCAGACTCAATGAGGGAGAGGATGGTGGGGGTGAAACCTCCTTACCTGGGGAGTCCAGGAACGTCACTGAAAACATGCAATTTTTTATATTTTTCTTCCTTGTCACCAGATACGCATGAGATGCAGTGGTCATCGGAATCTCGCAACCGTCTGCATTTGTTTTCATGGTTGTATTGATCATTGTTATTATTGTTGTTATTATAATTTTTTGTTTTGTTTTTGCCTTTCTAAGAAAAATTCTCACAAAGTGTTCGGAATGTTAAGTGACCGTCACGCTCGAACACAGAGGCGCTGCAAAGCCCCGCCCCTCTGACAAAATAACACAATAACAAAGAAACAAATAAACGAGCGAGAAGTGAACAAGAAGGCGGCGATGACACACTGCATCCTATGCGGTGTTTATCTGGCTTTTTCTCTACTTACGCTGTCTGCGGTGCCATTTCAATGTAATGTGCTGTTTCTTTGTGTCTTTGTTGTCTCTTTCTTCCCTGTCCCCCGGAGCAGCATTCTGTCCCGCACAGGCAGGAAGGAGAACCAGGAAGCCCCCAATGTGGCACTGCCTATGACCATGTGTCTTTTTCCTGTGCCATTCCCACTCACCCCATCTCTAAGACCACAAGTCAGTTCCATCAACCCTACAGTTACTCGCTCCCTCCTTTGCAGCGTTCTGCGGGACGCCCCGTCTGACCGCGGGGGGCAGCAGAGTCGGGACGCTCAGCTCTCAGAGTACCCCTCTCTGGACTATCAGGGGCTCTATATGACGCTGGTGACTTTGCTTGACCTTGTGCCCCTGCTGCAGCACGGTCAGCACGGTGAGCGACCCACCTTCGGGGGGTGGGGGGGGATTTCTGATTGTAGGAAAAGTGTAGAGCGTTTTGGGAGGGTGGAATCAGGGTGGTGTCGCAATGCGTTGTTGGAGCATGACGCAAGCAGGTGGGGTTGCGGTAAAAGGGGGGATGTCACGACAAATCACGTTGGAGTGGGAGGAAGGCTCAGTAATGTGACAAATGACGAGGAGATGGAGTGGGGGGGTCCACAGCTTCTACACAGACGCAGAAATATACACAGAGTTGATAAAGGTTGTAACAAGGCTGAGAGGTAGCGAAGACAAATTTAATGGTTAGTTAATGGTTACGTGGCACTTAGAGCGCTCAGTCACAGGGAAAGCAGTTTGTGTTCACAGGTGTAGTGCGTAAGTGTGAGCTTCCTGTCTGAAACGCTGCTTTGTCATGAATGTTTTATGGGTGAAAGTGCAGAAAAAGAACCTGTGCTTTGAACGGCACGCCAGCTCAAATGCGCCAAGGGCAACCTTTGTAGGGCAGCTCAATAGCGTCCAGCGGCCAGTCTGAGCATTTACTGCCACTGACTCGAAAATGGCCTCATCTGGAATTGGGACAAGGAAATAAGGCAGAAATGTCAGCAGAATAAAGCTGAGTTAAACCTCCCACCTACAGGATGGCTCCTCTGGGGTTTGGACATGCTCTGCAGGGAAAGCGTGACACCCTTCCTGTTTTCACCCCCCCCCCCCCCCCTCTGCTGGCAGATTTGGGACAGTCCATATTTTACACAACATCGTGCCTGCTGCCGTTTCTCAGTGATGATGTTCTCAGCACGCTGCCCTACACCATGATCTCCACCCTCGGCACGTTCCCACCCTTCCTGCACAAGGACATCATTGAGTACCTGAGCAACTCCTTCCTGCCCATGGCCATACGTGAGTGGAAGTTCTCATGCAAGGATGAAGGGCTCTCTGCGGGATAAGTGTCGTGCTCCTTCTGCCTCGAAACAGGACATCCCACAGCTGTTCAGTGGTGACGTTTTAAACCCCATGCGTCCAGTTGACAGGCTGCTTCTAAGATATGCGAACGGTGACTTTTCATCCTTCATAAATACAGCGTTATTTTCCCACGAAGTGTCTGTGAATGACCTGAAACCAGTGAGCCCTTGGGGAGTTACACTGACTCGCGGGGAGCCAATCACGTCTCAGCAAAGAGCAGTAGACGCCATTACAGGCACACGCATGTGTGAAAAATAGATGCCAGTCCTTTCTCTCGTGGGTTGCTATAATTGGCAAGAATAATTTACAGCTTCCAGCTGCCTGGATGCAAGATATCTGAAAAATAAAGTCTCAGACTTAGGGAACATTTGGTAGGGTGGGGGGGGGGGGG
>JABJVR010000021.1:6997643-7008831 GCA_025773905.1 Chitala chitala
TAGGTGCATCAGATTTTTTGTTCATTTTACCTATAAAAAAAAAACTGTGTGAAAATCACTGGAGCAGAGAGAGAATGCCTCACCCCCACCCCTTCTCCCACAAAACTGGGAGTGAGAGGTCGGTGAATAGTCAGGTATAGTCATCTTTCTCTGCAATGTACTTGAGAGACTGTTTTGTCATCATATGGTTTTACTGTTTGCTTCATATGGTTTTCCTTAGCGGCTGAATGTGAGGGAATTTCCCAGTGGCCTGTGGCCTCAGTAGTCACGTCATGTCATATCCCATTTCTTCCACCAGTTGGCTCCACCAGAAAAGAGGGCGGCGTCCCAGCCTACGTAAATCTCTCCGCCTCGTCCATGCTGATGATAGCCATGCAGTATACGTCAAACCCGGGTACGTGCGCTGCACATGCTGCAGACCCTCTGCGTTAGAGGTGCTGCCCATGTTCAAACGGGCTCTCTGCCTGCCGTCTTCAAGGTCACCTGCTTTTTTACAGTCTACCACTGCCAGCTGCTGGAATGTCTCATGAAGCACAAACAGGAAGTGTGGAAGGTAAGGGCTGTGTGCACCCAGTTAGCCTTGGCAACATGTGGGAAAAGATACACTCGTCACCTTAGGGGTGTGGCCACTCACAAGGGGACTTCCTGTGTCGTTACGCCGCAGGACCTTCTCTATGTGATTTCTTATGGACCATCCCAAGTCAAGCCCCCAGCTGTTCAAATGCTGTTCCACTACTGGCCCAACCTCAAGCCCCCAGGAGCCATCAGCGAATACAGAGGACTGCAGTACACAGGTGAGCGGCTTGCGGCCAATCAGCATGCTGAGAAACATCACACTGACCAACCACAAGCTATTTCGCTGTTACATTGTCAGAACTGATGTTCAGGAAATTATAGAAAGAAGGGGGGCAAATATGTGAGAAATGGGCCAAAGGGGGTTGGAAGACCCAGACATCTCTCCTTGTCTCTCACAGCTTGGAACCCTATCCACTGCCAGCATATTGAGTGCCAGAATGCCATCAACAAGCCTGCTGTCAAGGTACAGTGCCCCCTGTCTATGTGGAGTGGTTCTACAGTTTTTCTCTCCACATTTGCGCTGCCCCGATTATGTTCAGAACGCACTAGAGCCACAAGACCTCATATTAGCGACCCAGTGCAAGAACACTTCAGCCACCTCCAGTATTCATGTTGTGCTACATTTATAAGGTGTTGCTATGGCAACATCCATCAGTCGAATCGATTAACAGTGGTCACGGTCAGGTAGCCAGACACTTCCTCACTGGGGTAGTGGCAGTGGCCTCCTGGGGGCCTGCCTCTGTCTCAGGGTCATTGGAAGCAGCAGTTACTAAACAGAGTGACTGTTTTTTTTTCCAGGTCCTGCACGGACTTATGCAATCGGAAGCACTGACCCTGTGCAGCCCTCAGTCGTAAATGACACCGGCTGCAGGCCCGGGCCAGGCACATAAATATGACATGGAGCATATGCATGCTGCCTGGAAGGGCAAGGGCATTGGGGGGGGGGCAGTTCAGTGTGCTGAGGCACCCAGGGGGAAACAACCAGCAGGAGATGCAGCAGTTAGGGATCAGATAGGAAGGAAATGTGTTTAAAATTTTGTACTGTCTGTCCCTTCTTTTTACATTACTTTTACCCAGCTGAAGCCTGCTTATGGAGTGAACACAGAATAAATTATGGATTTCTCTGAGTAAGGCATCTTTCAGGCATGCATACAATAATAGCTTCTCCCCTCGCAGATGTGCATTGACCCCGCCCTCTCTGTTGCCCTGGGAGACAAGCCCCCTCCTCTGTACATATGTGAAGAATGCAGCCAGAGGATAGCAGGGTAAGATGTGAGAACCCCTGCTCCAATCGTGCATTGTAGGTGCTGTGTATGTCCTGGGTTTTCACGTCAGGTGAATGGCGTCCCCACAATAACGTAACCCCAACACAGGTGGAAAGCCATTCAGTGACTTCCACAATACCCCTCTCTGTAGCTAATATTATCTCTGCCCACTGTCCTTGTATGCCCCCTTTGACCTTGCTGGCAGAATCACTCGTGGTGCAGAGACGGGGAGGGCAGAGTGGTAGGGGCAGGGTATGTTGTAGAGGATAGGTCATATGACTGGCTGTACATGAGCTGAACATGCATAAACGTGGATGTGTGTGTGTGTGTGTGTGTGTGTGTGTGTGTGTGTGTGTGTGGATTGGCTTGCCTCCATCCCTATTTGACAGCGCCCAGCTAAGTTGTGTGATTGCAGTGGACGAGACGTCACACGTGATGTATGTTGTCCTGTGTCCGTCCCCTACGTGACTTTGACATGCCTCACGTGTTTGCATGCTTCTTTCCAGGGACCACGCGGAATGGCTCATCGATGTGCTTCTGCCTCAAGGTGAGCCCTACCTGGACAATGTGCTGCCCCCCCCCCTTACTCCATACAGTATACCCATGGTTCAAACGTGCAAGATCACAAGCTGACTACAAGGAGAGATGCACATGAAGGTTTATAATATGTAAACTGTTGTCGATGATCAAAAATCTCCTGCATGTTTAGAACCCACTCTGCATGTAGAATCAGGAAGTGCGGTAGTTCAGGCAAACAGTTTCCTGTCAGAGAAAAGCCAGTTTCAGAGTAGGGAGTCCACAACACTAGAACATGCTGTGCTGTCTTAAAATACCCTCTGTCTTTATCCTTACAGCAGAGATATCTGCTATTTGTCAGAAGAAGGTAAGAACAGAACTGCATGCCAGCAGTGCATTTATGGGTGCATAAGTGTGTGTGTATGTGTGTGTTAGTGTGGGTGCCACTCTCTTCACTACACATCACAGGCAGCTACACACTAAGCATGAAGACCAGCTTGTCGCGTTTCCGTGGAAACTATCTGGTCAGCGCTCAGGTCCGTGCCATTGGATCTCACTCACCAAACGTGTATGTGCCCCATGAGTTTCTAAAATCCATGCGCGCCAGCTGTACGGCACGCGTTCTCTGTGATGAGCTGCATTAGTGTTTGCATGCGAGTGGGAAGGCTGCCTCTGCTCGCTTGCGGCCCTGCAATGTGTTTGCCCCTGAGGCTGCCACGCCGCGCAGGAGCAGCTGCCGTCTGCCTGGCTCCAGGCAGGACTACAGAGCAAATTGTCCTTTAAAGAGTGCCGTTGTTAGCACTGATCACATCCACGCTGGCGGGTCCAGCGTCTGGGGGCTACACGATCCCCTTCCCCATTTGAGCCTCGGTGCCATGTGGTATGGCCTCGCTGCGTGCCGTGTACGTGGTGGTGCTTTGCCGTTTCTGTCTGCGCCCCCCTCCCCCAAACATCCACCCTGTCTTTTATGTTTGCACCCTTTTCCACTCATTCTGCAGACCTTCCAGAATGTTCCTCAGGTTGTTGTCCGCAGCAACAAAAGTCACCTGTGCAAGTTATGTATTGCGTATCACCACTTGAGACTGCTGTTAGAGCTGATGCAGAAAGTCACATGATCAGGGTTTAACTGGCTTAAGACTCTGATCTGAAGAGCACTTAAATAAGTATAAGAATAATTGTCTTCTCTCTGAAAACTTGTATTTCACCCCTTGGTTAAACATGTCAAGTTAATTTTTTTAGGAGAACCCCCTGCTGTCAAGCACAGAGCTAAGACATTCCTTGTAGCTGGTTACCCAGTTTGCACACATCTCCGAAGGGATTTTCGTCTACTCTTCTATACAGATCTTCTCTAAATCCTTAAGGTTTCTTGGTTGTTGCTTGGCAACTCGAAGTTTCAGCTCCCTCCATGTATTTTGTGTAGGATTAAGGTCTGGAGAATGGCTAGGTCACTCCATGACCTTCATGTGCTTCTTCTTTAGCCATTTGCCAGTATGTTTTGGGTCATTATCATGCTGGAAGACCCATCCACGATCCACCTTCAGTGTTCTGGCTAAAGGAAGAAGATTTTACAATTTTACAATTCTTGAGGAGGGGACCTTACAGGCGCTGCAGCATTTGCATCCATGGTGGCATACTGTGTTACCAAAGGTTTGTCTGGTGACTGTGGTCCCAACTGCCTTGAGATAATTTACAAGCTCCTTCTGTGTACTTCTGGGCTGATCTCTCACTTTTCTCATGATCATCCTTACCCCATGAGGAGAAATCTTTCATGGAGCTCCAGACTGAGGCTGACTGGTGGTTATTTTGTATTTCTTCCACTTGCACATAATCACTCCAACAGTTGTCTCCTTCTCACCAAGCTTCTTGCTGATGGTCTTGTAGCCCATCCCAGCCTTGTGCAGGTCTACAGTCTTGTCCCTCATGTCCTGTGACAGCCCTTTGGTCTTGCCCATAGTGGTGGTGAGGTGTGAATGGAAGACAGAGATTCTGTGAACAGGTGTCTTTTATACAAGAGTTGTTGTTAGGAGCACTTTGACTGGACTAATCTGTGTACCACATGAGCACATAACCAGTCTGTGGGAGCCAGAACTATTGTTGCTTGGTAGGGGATCAAATACGTATTTTACTCACTGAAATGCTACTCAATTTATAACATTTGTATCATGTGTTTTTCTGGATTTTCCATTGACATTTTGTCTCTCTCTCTGTTAAAATAAACCTACCCTAACAATTATAGATACTTTATTTTTTTGTAAGTGAGCAAACCTACAAAATCAGCAGGGGATCAAATATTTATTTTCCCCACTGTATATATAAATGGAATATGCAAACATTGGTTCTCAATCCCACTGTACCTGAAGGTTAGATAAGCATCACATCTCGTTGGTCTGTCACTTTAATCTCCCAAAGCAGCACCATTAGGGGAATGAAACGCTCAGACCACATGGATCAGCTCCTCTGGTACCACAACAACACCGGGTGAGGGAGTGGTCATGTGACTGCGGGCTCAGCCAGTCACTTGACAGGTGCAGAAGAGATGGATGGAGGGAGGGAGAGAGAGAGAGAGAGAGAGAGAGAGCAGAAATCAGTAACAATACATGGAAACAGTTGCATGAAACAACCTGAAAGACAAACCTCCTTTCAATTGGTCTGTAGTTTGAAGTCCCACATGAGTCGGGGCTGCTGCTCACTGCAGTCACGGGTGACTCCCTGAACAGCCTGAGTGTTGCATCTCTCTGTCCTTAAAGCACTACACTTTAATTGAATGCAGAGAAACCCACTGTAGGCGAATAGTCTTTTTAGTACCTCATAACGGCTTCTTAACGAGCAGGCTGTATTGGTCTCTGGAGGAATCCCTGAGATTTTACAGTCGTTTTAACTGGGCTTTGGCTGTGAGCTGAGGGATCACGCTTCGACTTGTGGAGGGCACTGGGGACAGCAGTGTTGAAAGATGAGACTGGGAAGGTCTGTATCTGCATTGAAAGGCCCACAGAATGGAAACTCGTTATTTTCCTCTCCTAATTTTCGTGCTCTAGTTTTTAAAAAGAGATTTACAGCTTCTCTATAACGCAATTGGATGAGTGCACCAGCTCTTCTGGAACAGAAAATAGGGCTCTGATGTTCCTGTAGGTTTCCACAGCTACAATGCGGATGCTGTCAACTGAACATCCACCTAGGCGGCACACGAAACAGCTGTCCCCCGCCCCAGTTCATCCATCCCTAATCCACACTCCCACTTTTAAATGGGCTTTTTTTCTCCACAAAGCGGTTTAACAGTTTTTTTATGTGCTGCTTTTGTATCACTGCTTCAGGGCATAAAAACAGTTACCTGCTAACAGCTGAGGCTGTGGGGGGGGGGGGATCACTCGACAGTGCATGCGTTAACTCAGAGTTTGCCGTCTTCCTTTATTTCTGGTGTTTAACAGCATCAGAAGAAAGAGCTTGAAGCTCTTCCATGACCACCAACACGGCCCTCTCTGCCGGCCAGCCCTGCTCCATGCCCATGAACACGTGCACGTTAGCCAAGCTTGTTCTGTTGATGCAGACCTGCATCCATTAAGGCACAGAAGGCTACATCGCCACCGCCTGGCACCAGTTCCCATGAAGACAACCGCCACGTGGATTCCCCCGCCTTGCGGCTGACGTGTCCGATAGCCTAGACGATTTTCCCAGTATGAGCACCATGTCATCTTCTCATCAGAACCCAAAGAGGGTGAACATGGCTACCTAATTTAAGACATCATTAAAGAAAATATCTGTTGCTGGTCCTCAAAGCTGCTCCAGTTTCTGCAGCCACTTCAATAATTCATGTTAAACCAGAGAAACCAATTACCTGTAAAAGCAGTCACCTGAATCAGCTCACTGTCGAGAGCTCATCTGTACCCGTGTTTTAATTACTTCAATCTTTTAATCAATATTTACATTTCCCAAGAGAGCGTCTCCCACATCCCCCATCATCTTGTGTAGGATGTATCATTTTTCATTATACAAACCATTAAACTTTCCCCATACAAATTTCATTAATATGGACAAAAGAGTCAAGTCCTTCCCTCCTGCTGTAATATTATTCCCTCAAAGCTTTTTATGATGGCTGACTGATTTGCAGCCCCTAGAGTACTGACAATGTTGTTTGTTTCCTGTAATGGTTCTTTTACCCCCCCCCCCCCCAGAACTGTAGCTCCCACGTCAGGAGGGCGGTTGTCACCTGCTTCTCAGCTGGCTGCTGCGGGCGCCATGGCAACCGCCCGGTCCGCTACTGCAAGCGTTGCCATGTCAACCATCACAGCAGTGAGGTGGGAGCCTCAGCAGAGACCCACCTCTACCAGACCTCCCCACCCCCAATCAACACTAGGGAGTGTGGGGCAGAGGAGCTTGTGTGCACAGTGGAGGCTGTCGTCAGGTGGGTCTGGGCTAGATGCCCCCCGAGCGTAAAGGAGTTCCCCTTTTCATGCAGTTTCAGCGCTGGTCTATAGCCATTCTGGTCTTCTTACTGGTTTTAATGGAGGCACATATGCCCACACTAAATTGTGTGATAGAACAGAATAAAGCAGAGAATTTCCTAACCTCACTCCTCTCCAGCCTGGAGGTTCTTTAAACAGTGCAGCCACAGAGGCTGAATAAGCACTTAGACACGTTGTTGCACCTATTTTAATGATGAGCAGGACTGAAATGTTTACCAGATCTTCACGAACAGCACAACAAACACTCCATTTCCCAGGAGGCAGGTGGACAGAGCAAACATAGAGGAGAGGCATTTTTTCCCAGTGCTTTGGCTGAATGTGTCTCCAGCCCTCCATAATCACTGCATTTAAATCGTGCAGTTCAAAGAGGTTGTTGGCTTGACTTGCAGCGTTGTAGAGTCACAGCCCAGAACTGCTTCTGGAAGACAAGGACAAGCCGTCGCGGCCAGCGGCTGCTGGAGGAGATTAGCGCGGGGCTCACTGAATTTTAACAGATGGACAGGCGTCTGGGAACCCAAACCAGCTGTCTGTTGACAGCCCTTAAGGCTCCTCAGCCGATCAAGGACCAAAAATGCTAGCATGCCGCAGTGTGGTGGTTTGTCACGTCTCTGGTCGCTGTGTTTGTTTACCTAAATCTCAGCTGGAAAAGCCTCCTGAGATCTAAATTTCCAGGGATTTCTTGCCAAGAATAGAGAAGCTTGAGTTAAAAGGAAAATATTCAGACATCACAAGTCAGTGAGAGCTTGGTTGAGACTGACATTGCCACACAACCACCTTCAGTCCCTGTGGTCTTACTCCCCCCAGCCTGTTGAAGGAAGCAGAGATCCACGCAGAGCTGCGGGAGAATGAGATGAACCGGCGCCGACAGATGGGTCTGTCCTCCTCACACCACTCGCTAGACAACATCGACTTCGACAACAAGGAGGATGACCAGCACGACCAAAGGCTCCTCAGCCAGTTCGGAATCTGGTTCCTGGTGAGGCCCTCAAGGGCAGCACTCCATGACGCCTCCTTCCCCCACGTGCTCCTCAGTCTGCCACGTGCCCCAGGTGCCTTGGGATATCGGTGTTAGCTCACCTGTAAAGCCGATAAAGACGTGAGAAGCTGGAGAATCCTGGCTGCTCATTACCCTCCTGTCATGCTTTAACAGGCTTCTGTTTGCCTGTACGTTAGATCACTATCATTGGATTTGACGGCTGATGCTCGTAAAATCTACACGTGGTTTAAAAGCCTCAATAAGTCTGAAGTAAATTACATTGAGCTTTGCACTACTTGCTTTCAGTGAATTACGTTTGCTGTTCTTTTCTGTTCTGTCCTGTTTTTAATTACCCAGAGCTGTTTTGTTGTCTCATGTCAAATCAAATTACGCCCTGCTATTTTGTATTCACTTGCTGCTGTTACTCTGTCCTTATTGGATTATCCAGAGCAGTTCCTCACTCCTTCGCCATTCCCAGTACCTACATTGTTGTGTTGTCCTTACCTGTGCCCGGGCGTGACTCTGTGTCAGGTGAGCCTGTGCACGCCCAATGAGAACACCCCCACGGAGAGCCTGGCGCGGCTGGTCAGCATGGTCTTCCAGTGGTTCCACTCCACGGCCTACATGATGGACGACGAGGTGGGCAGCCTGGTGGAGAAGCTGAAGCCCCAGTTTGTCACCAAGTGGCTGAAGACGGTGTGCGACGTGCGGTTTGACGTCATGGTCATGTGCCTGCTGCCCAAGCCAGTGGAGTTTGCCCGGGTGAGCGAGGATACGCTCTTAATCCACATGTTCTTTTTACTCTTTGCACCGCCCCTGCTCTTGCTGAGGGTTCCATCCACCTCAAGTGCTCCACCTGTTTCCAGAACCTTCTCCGTCTATAGTGAACAGGCAAGCCGAGGCTAGGTCCAAGAGCAGAGAGAGAGATTTATTCCAGAACAAAAACAAGACAAGGTACCAAAAACAAGGAACAGTGGAGAGGGCAGTAACAAGGAACAAAGCACAACTATGGGGTTTACACGTAACAAGGTTTATGGACTATGGACTACAATGCAATACAACACCTCCAATCACTTACAATAACCGGCAAAGGCTCAAGCATGAGGGAAACTTAAATAGGTAAGCGAGACACAGATAGGAGGCACTAATGACCTAATTACTTTGACTCAATGACATGAAGCACAAAGAGGAGTGACACCTAGAGGACATGAGGAGGCATGACAGGGCAGGGCATGACACCAACACTCCACCTCTACCCGACATGTGGTACCTGTACCGTGGCCTCATCATGAGGGCTCTCGTCTTCCCATCCGCTGCTCTGAGTGCGCGGGTGTGCATGTGTTTGTTCCTAGGTGGGGGGTTACTGGGACAAATCGTGCAGCACAGTGACTCAGCTGAAGGAGGGCCTTAACCGCATCCTGTGCCTGATCCCCTACAACGTGATCAGCCAGCCGCTGTGGGAGTGCTTTATGCCGGAGTGGCTCGAGGCCATTCGCACCGAGGTGCCCGACCAACAGCTCAAAGAGTTTCGGGAGGTGCTCAGGTGCGTGCCGCCCCATGTTCATCTCTCACCGGCCAGCCACCTTGTCGGTACGCTGGCTTGCGGTCGACTGGCTTGACCTGGATAAATAAGTACAACACTAGCCCACGTTCTCTTATCATTCCTACTACTAAGACAAGTCCTGTATGCCTGTATGCCCACATGGCTGGATGGTAATGAGAGGCCACGCCCCCTGTCATCCCCACAGTAAGATGTTCGATGTGGAGCTCTGCCCCCTCCCCTTCTCCATGGAGGAGATGTTTGGTTTCATCAGCTGCCGGTTCTCGGGGTACCCAGCCTCCGTCCAGGAGCAAGCCCTGCTCTGGCTGCACGTGAGCCCCCCCATCCCCGTCCCACTCCACCTCAGTGTATACCTGTACACAGCAGGTTGTCAGTAAACAGTTTTTGCTTTGATTTCTGGCTGGTTCCTGAGGATGAACATAAATGTGTTCTGACCCTTACAGTAAATAACTATAACTGTAATCATAACAGGTCACACCGTAGGCTTTAAACTGCATACAACTTAAATCCTGATGAATTGTGCAGAATCCACATCGTTTCCTACATCTTCTATTTATCTTGGATTTTCCTAGAATTGTCTTTCCTGTTAACTCTTAAATAGTAAATTTCCAATTCCCAGCAGAGCAACATCTGAAACAGCACTTCTGATTCTGTATGTGCTCTTGTTTGCACGTGCATGCGTCTGCACACGTGTGCGCGTGTCTGCGCAGGTGCTGTCAGAGCTGGACATCGTGGTGCCCCTTCAGCTGCTCATCTCCATGTTTTCTGACGGGGTCAATTCTGTGAAGGAGCTGGCCAATCAGAGGAAGGCACGAGTGGTGGATCTGTCAAGCAATGCAGGGGCGCGTAGGGTAAGGGCATGACAGGCTGTGAGAGCCTGCCTGGCGGGAATGGAGGGGGGCCGGGAGTTGGAGGCCAAACCAAGACATCCGGCCTGCAATGAGTCACACGGTCAAGTTTTTTCCATAACCCTCTCCAGGGACCAATGTCACACAAACACACGACAACAGCAACAAACCGGGAGGCGGCACAGTGGCCTGTGAACACAATATATCTGCATTCCATTAATGATGCCTGCAGGGCTGCTAGGGTGAAGCAGTGTGTTGCCATGGTAACTGCTGCAGACAAAATTCAGACCTAATTACTTTTAAAATAAATCTCCAACCAGACCTGCTGAAATCAGATTAATGAGAGAATAGATATGTGGCGTCAGCAGCAAAACGGGCCTGTTTTGAGTATTGATCTTAACCCCCCTTGCCTCCCCTTGTGCCCCCTCACCGCTGTGCACGCAGGTGAGTGTGGTGTCCGACCCTGGCCGCCGAGGACAGCACAACGCCCTCAGCCCGTTCCCCAGCCCATTCCGGAGCCCCTTCCGGAGCCCGCTGCGCTGCAGCCCCTTCAAGAACCTGGGTCACGCTGCCGGTCACTGCGCCCTCGACCTTGACTGTGAGGATGATGATATGAACCTGGGCTGCTTCATCCTCATGTTTGACCTCCTCCTGAAGCAGGTGTCTGAGCTCTGTGCTGCACACACTGCAGTACCCATAATGCTGTTCTGTCATTACGTCTTTGACAGTGCAATACTTTGGCATACTTTGGTGTCATTTTGACCATGTTTCTTTATGAGGTACGTAGCCTTGGCATGCTAGCAGCCTACACTATGCACTGTAATTCCATTTGGAATTCCACTTTTTTTTTTGTGAATAATGTAAACAACATGGCGGCACGGTGGCGTGGTGGTTAGCACTGTCGCCGCGCACCTCCAGGCCTGGGGCTCAATTCCCGCCTTGGGTTTGTGTGCGTGGAGTTTGCATGTTCTCCCTGTGCTTGGTGG
>JABJVR010000021.1:7025414-7051620 GCA_025773905.1 Chitala chitala
TTCTTATGAAAAATAGCATATGGTTCACTTTTACAAATTTTTTTTTTAACCCCCCCCCCCCCCACAAGCACCCAACACCCACTAGGCTCTGGGCACAATGCCAAAGATTATCCCCCTTACAAAGACCATACAGTCTCCCCTGATGAGTGTAAGATGTTGAAAACACACAGAGTGATGCGGCTTGGGCAAAGCGACGCCACCCTTCTTTATGCATCACAAGCGCAGGTGGGTGTCTGGGGGTGAGGATCAGAAGGCCGTGCAATCAGGGAATTGAGAAGAACAGTTTTAAAGAAGGTGCGAGTGCATGGAAAACTGTTAGTCACGGAGCAATTAAATAAAGTCAGCCCAGGAAAGTAGTGCTTTTGGATGCCCCCCAGGGATTGCAAAGCATGAATCACAAGCTCAGCCACAGCTGTCCAGGGTCTCTGAATGAACAGGAATTGATTGCTCAAAGTAATCTGCCATGTGGGTGAAAATGGGTGTGTGGGGGGGTGTGGAAAATCAAAAAGAAATAATACAAAGCTTTCCAGTAAATCAGGGAGGAATTAAATTTTTAAAAGGAGCACGGTCAGCTATTTTCTAGTCAATACAGCACAGATGCCAAATTAAATTGATGCACTGAGCGTGATATCCCTGAAACAAAGGGGAAATTTGTGGCCTCTGTGTTTCATGTCTATGCTGGCCAGTTCCTTGTCTAACTGAGGGCAGAGACGGAGGACTGACAGACTGGCGTTCTGGAGAGCGAGGGTCAGGCAGAGCCCACGCCAGGAGCTCTCTGCACGCTTCCTTCACGACCGATAAAGGCCACTCATCTTAACGAGCAGCGAGAGCTGGAGCCCCGGCTAACGAGCCTAATTAAATGAGGAGGGCCCTTTCCAGGGCATCTGCAGTCCAAAAAAACCCACGAACAGGAAAATAATTTAATGACGCGAATGACTCTGCATCGATTTCTTCTGCCTGCGCTGTCAGGACGCGACCCAAAACCCAAAATAAACGATCTGATTTGCTCCTGGCCGAAAGCACTGTGTCATGATGGAGGAGTTTTATAGTCCCTTCTGAGCTCACATCAAGGGATGTGCTTGGAGCTACAAGATAAGCCTTCGGACTAGTGGAAGAATCAGGCAAACAAAAAGGTTTTGGCTGACGCCTCGGCACTGAATTGGACAAAACCCTTTTTAACGTAGTTAACAAAAACACTATTCGCCTTCGACTTTCAAACAACATCCCAGTATCAACATAAGCTTGTTAAATATTTGGCAGTTGCTTGAAATAAACAGACACTGTTAAAGTGAAAATGCAGTCATCAGCACTGAGGGAGAAGGTTCTCCTTACTTGTCATGTGACCAATGGCCCTGAAACAATGGAGGCCTTAAGAAACCCAATCTTTACCAAGGCAGACAAACACACTTTTCATGGCCCACAAACATTCCACAATATCACAGGCTTCAACCAAAATGAATGTGATCAAACCTGAATATGCAGTCAAAAAGGATGACTCCGTCTTTTAACACGGCCTCTGAAGACACAGTCTAAGTGTACGTATTTTTAGACTTGACTGGCTGTGCTGAAATAATAACACACTGGAAAAAACAACTTGAAAGGGAAGAAGAAAATAATTTGCCTGAATTTTCTTAAGGTAATCACCAGGGGGTGAACGTTTGGAGGGGGCAAGTGCAATTCTGCTAAAATTATCAGCTAAAAATAGTAGTTTTGTCTGCTGTATTACATTATATTACAAGGAATTATTTCCAATTTAAGTTTCACATATCAGACTTCACTGAATGTTTATGAGCAAAATATGAGTAAATGTATATGAAATAGGGCACTATAATGGATGTGAACCTTCACGTTAATTAACAACATGTTTTATTTACGGTGTTAGTTGCATTGCTTCAGTACAGGTCAATTGGGGGCGGGGTTTCCAACATAGAGGCCATTGTCATTGGATGTTTACCTGAAGAGAGCTACAGGAGTAAAGGCCTAGTCTCCAACGGCCAATCAGCTACAGCAGTAAAGGCCTAGTCTCCAACAGCCAATCAGCTACAGCAGTAAAGGTCTAGTGTCCAACAGCCAATCAGCTACAGCAGTAAAGGCCTAGTCTCCAACAGCCAATCAGCTACAGCAGTAAAGGCCTAGTGTCCAACAGCCAATCAGCTACAGCAGTAAAGGCCTAGTGTCCAACAGCCAATCCGGTCTCTTCACAAGCTACAGTAGGAACACGGTCCCACAGAGCCCCACAAAAGTGATCCCCCACAGGTCATGGCCTGAGTGACCCACAGAAAATGAAGTTTCCTTTATCACCACAGAGTCAGACCCACAACTCCGTCTGCACGGCAGGCAGACTCCTCTCCCAAAACCCGATACTGAACACTAATAGTGCCGCCGCTTAACCAAAACTCGCCTATAATCCTAAATTTTGTCAACGGCCGTGGGATTTAAATGCGGGCAGGTGATGCTCGCTTTAACTGCGATAAGGTTGCGCTGCCAGGTGCAATAAATGGCGCAGTTTCAGAACTGATACAACGGCTGCCACTTTTCTCATTTGAAAAATGTAATCATTCTCACCAAACAGTTAGGGGTCCGGCGCTCATTACCGATTCCTGACTTCAGGCAAGTATTACAGCTAGCGCTTCGTCTGTGCCAAGGGAAGCCACCTGGATTCCCCAAAATGAGCACACAGATGACCACAGATGACCCCTGTCCTTCCACTCTATCACTCTGAAAGTGTTGTGCCCCCTGCCAAGGGGAAGGCCTGCTATGTCTCCTCATTCCTCAAACCTGAGCATCTACATGGGTTTTTAAGATCCTACGGATTAGGAGGAACCATGGTTTAGGTGCTGGGTTTGTTATCCATGGATATGAATTCTGGAAACGAGATGGAAATAAATGCAAGAGGCATGGAATAAAAGGTCTGAAGTGAACGAATGCAACCCTAACATACAATTAAATCCCAAAACTAAAAATCAGTTTTTAATCGCATGTACTGCATTATTGCCTGCATACATTGGGCTGGGAGAAGACCCAACATGCCTGAGTCAACATCTTTGGTCCAGTGCTGTCAAAGATGACTTCACAGCGTGGTTTAACGTGCTCTTCAAATGCCATCACTCCACACGCTCCATCATTACATTTATAGCAGGTCAAACGGACCATGTAGCAAGGCACCCTGAGAGCACACTGAAAGAGCAACACATTATGTGTGTGTGTGTGTGTGTGTGTGTGTGTGTGTGTGTGTGTGGATTGTATGCTAACCAGGAAGGTGCTCCCAGAAACTGCTGACTGCTATGAAAGGTAGTGAGAAAACATACATTCAAATTGTTCTTTTTACAACTTCTGCAGCTAAATTCCAAAAAAACGTATTAGGTAACATATGCTGCATGTACAATGACCATTACGTTAATACGTACATCATTTTAAGACCGTAAAAGGACTCATACGATACTGAGATTGGTTAACACAGGTGACCAATGCTAAACCATTCATCCCTCTTGTATTAAGATTAATATTTTGGATATACCTGTTATACCGTTCACATTTTTCTGAGTGTGAGTTCAAGGGGCACAATTGAAAAAAGCTACTCATGTTACACATTCTGGTATGACAGAAACATTTATTTTTTATACGACAATTCAGTAAATACAATCTGGCAGAATGTACTACAACAATGACAAATGTATACATAGATAATACTGTGTTTCCTCCTATGCTTTACATTGCAACGAGTGCATGAAATGTCTCTTACTGTAGAGGTAACGTACCGATTTACCAGACAAAGGTGATTGACCATCTTGTTGTTTCGCTGCGTGTCATTTGAGATGAAAAACATGAGGACCGAACTGCAGAGATTATGTGTGCTGAAAGCTATACACTCACAAACTCCGCGATGAGTGCGTGGTTAGGGGCATACCAAACAGCACTCGAGTATGCATTGCACCGGCATGCAAAATGAGCTTCTGCCACAAGTCAGAGTACAGGCAGCTCTGGACTACTGTGTCAGAGCTCCAAAAAGCATATAAAAAGGTAAAAAAAGGCATGTAAAAAAAAAAAAGATTTAATTATTATATTTTTAAAGGGCTATGCCTCATTCTCAACCTACTGATGAAAGCACATTTCTGTGAAGGAGCGTAGTCATAAAATATTCAGGCACTGAAAAGAACAGCTTCTACGAAACTGAGGGTGTAAATGTGACTGGGTGTCCAGTGGGCAGTGACTGCCACCTGTTTAAGGATGTGTTTCGGCCATTCTCGAGAGACACTAACAATTGCTGTGGAGGTGGACTGGGGGTTTCAGATATGGCTGATGCCTCCACGTTACTTCAGCCGTGGGTCACGACAGGCAGGCAGAATTTAATGGAACTGAAACAGCGCACTTACGTGTGAAAAATCACTCCAGCTGGACAGCCAGTTTTATCCCGCAACATTAGCCACCATTGCATTCATCCATCTAGCTATGCTTCTTGACGCTGCTGTTAAACCTTTGTTAGTTGCCCCAGGTAAGTGCCTGAAAATGCCACTGTGTAATGTTGAACAAACCATCAGCTTCATCATTTGCTGAAAAAATGCAGGGATTAAACACAGAAGCTTAATTTACTTGATCTTTCTTTGTCACCTTTGTTTAGTCTGGTGCCAATTTTCTTTCACAAAAACACAAATTTATTTGCTACCCGAACCCCAAACGAGCCTCAGAGTGAAGCTGAGCAGGTGTGTTCGAGTGTCCTGCGTCTGTGGCTCATTTCCCCAAGGGCGTGGCTGGCGGTGCGGCGTAAATGGGGACGTTAGCGCATCTGTCTACCGGCTGGCTGCTGAGGAGAGCCGAGCCACGGAGAGACCATTTGGGCAGTAACGGAGCCCAGTCCCATCAGAACCACACGCAAACAAATGGACTTCCCTCAACCCACATCACATGTCCACCACCTGGCTTTAGAAAACCTTGTCCAATTCATTAATGTCCTATCAATTTTGAACCCATTAATTAATATGTATGCTTTCTAACTACACGTATCTCTGGGGTTTCATTTGGGGGGGGGGGGGTAACTAAGCTCAACAGCATACTTTGCAAACCCTGCACCTTCCCACCCTACCATCACAGCACCAGGGTGCTCCCCCTAGCACAGCCCTGCACAGAGCACCCTGCCAGAGTTGACGCCTGGGGGGGTGCTGCTGGCTAGCCCTGACCAGCTGCTCTGAGCTCTCAGGGTTTACTTGGTCCTGTAAACCCCCAGCACATCGCAACATAACCGCTCCCGTGCCTTACTTTGGCCACCTGCTCCTGCTTTCCTGCCCATTTACCCAACAACACAATAACAACATTGGTAAAGATCTGTGGCAATTCTATTGCTTTCATTTTAAATCGAGTAATATTAAGTAATATCCGCAGGCTCATCAGGAGTGGGCCAGCCTATAAACCTTTGACCCCCAATAGTCTTTTTTCCTTCCTTACATGAAATTCAAGAGGTTGCTCTCCTCCACTGTAGTTTAACCTATGGCTTTGTAATTATGTGTACTGTTCAACACTCTAGTGGGAAGACACTATATAAAAATTGACTGAGTTAATTCTGCAGTCCTAGAAATCCAACACATCATTAACAGCATTTCCAGAATTCTGCGGTGTACTCCCCCCCCCCACACACACAAAGGGCGCTTACCTGTGGAGACAAGCAGCCTGGGTGGTGGGGGGGGTGGTGGCGGAGGAGGTAGAGGAGGGTATGGCCTACAGTGGCAGGCAAGCTGGCAGCTCTCAGTCACCTTTGCCACCACAGTCTGTGAGCATGACTTCTGGATGTCCCCCTGAGTGCACTGAAGGAGGGTGGGGAGGGGGAAGACAAACACATTAACACCCAGTCACAAGTGCCAAGCTGTGCACACAGGAACGGCTGGGAAAAGACCTTCAGGACTCTAAGCCAACCTCTCAAACACCTCATTGTAGACCCGCACGAGGGAGACATTAAGCGCTCTCTGCAAGGGCAGCTAATTAACTTCCCACCAGGACGGTGCCAGACAAATAATCTTTTGAGGGCCACGCTGTTGCAGTGGGAACCTCGGTACGCTACGAAACTCCAGCCACCCACGGCAGATAAAGCACAGCCGCTGCAGCCCACGCATTGGTGGAAAGCGGAGTTTCCTCCTACCTAGAGGAAGGCAGCGAGGGAGAGAGAGAGAGAGAGTGACCCAGGAGCTGTGGGTCTGAAGAGCTGCCCGCCACCATGGGGGCATCCAGCCAGCAAACCTCCTACATCCTGGCTGGCCATGGTCTGCAGGATTGATGCAGCAGGGGTCACGCAGCCCGAAAATCTATGAGCAAAGCCCTCCACACGGTATGCGTACTCACGATTTACCACAATAAACTGCTCACCAAAAACACCAATAGCAGTTACACCTCAAACCTTATTCTTAAGGGAATCGTCCGTGTGCTGCAGGTGGGCATTTGTTATCAATTAAATATCTCAAGTGACAGAAGGTGCCTTTATATCTGGTTTTAAAATCACTGGCACGATACAAAATAGCTGTAACAACGAAGGACTACCCGCAGGAATAAATTAACAGTGCAGTCGAGCAGAAAGCGTACGACCAGCACACACTATAAACTGCAGTGTCCTGACAGTCACTTCACCCTCCACTGGGTTTTAAAAGTAAACCTCTGGGCTATTCGCGATTTGCTCTTCTTCCTACAGAGAAGCGCTTTAGTGTTTCTTCACGAGTGTGCAAGAATCCAGATTCCTAAAACGTAATAATAACCACGTTATCACTGAATATACATAAAACACGTTACGTTATTCTGTCCTCTTTTGAAAAAAGTAACATTGCATATGTTAGCAGTGTAAAAGCTTCAGAGCCACTGATTACAAGAGATAATTGCATACAAATAAACGTGTATATTCAGCACATAAACGGCCTCACACAGGATCCTTTCCCAGGAGTTATACAAGCAAAGCCGGTTTTACAGCAATATTTACTACTTCAACCTAGAAATTCGTAAACGCAACTGCGATGCTGCAATAAAGATGAGCAATCGCTATGCCACATCTATTGAAATTATGTGACAACACACGATCAAAAAGTTCACGCTGGCATGGATAATTCAGCCAGAAAACGCAGACCTACCTGAAATAAAAGTAAAAATGACGTGAGAAAGCAATACCCGAAAAGAAAATGCCAAAAACTTAAACTGATCGAGAAAATGTCTCGGAGCAGCATTCCTCCTCCCTTGTTTTCACAACCAGTTTGGCAGGTAAACAAGTACGAGGCGCATTCAGATGGAGCGCTCTGTAGAACTTAATCCACTCTTCTTGGTGCGGCACAGGAACCACGGAGAGATGCTTCCAGCAGGGATGTATGCCACATTCTTGTCTTTCGATCCCCGTTACCGGTCGCATGGAAGAGGTTGGAACAACATGCGTTTATCTCCGAGTTTGCAACAATTTTCATTTACTCGAAAGTTTATTCCGTTCAGCAAAACAAAAACAGCAGCACGCTGGTGATGAGATGCGCTGCGTTCGAAGCCCGAGTTTCCCACCGCGATGCTGAACATGAGCGGTGCTCAGGCTGCTTTAAAATCAGTATCTCTTTCCGCAAAGAGCGCCTGTGTTTTGACAGGTTCGGGTTCAGACGGCTGAAGTTGTGGCAACTAAAATATAAATAAGTATAGCGTAAAATCAGCCAGATCACTGAACGTACGTTCTGGTCTCTGACTTCTCGGGTTAGGACAACATCGTACATAAATGTGTAAGCCCTACGGGAAGAGCGATCGGCTTTTGACTGAGAGGTATACCCCTCCTCTGGTCACGATCACTTGGTTAAAAGCGCTTGAGGAAAATACTCCTCCATCCGGCGGCCAGCATTAGTGCCGCTTGTAGTTGCAGTCCCGAAAAAGATGAAGCAATCGGTGCAACGCGTATTTTACTACGGATTGCACTCCAGATACTACCCGGAATACAGCATCTGAGAATGCGAAGACAAAAGTGTAGAACGTCTGTGTTTTCAACACAGGAAGAGAAGAGGGGCGAATTGCGGAGCCAGTTCCAGCATCAGTTTTCACGGTACTGGCAGAAATGAGCTCTTCTGAGAACGGTTTCTGCAGGTCGCATCGTCAGTTCGTCAGCGAGCAGGCTACACACGGCGAAAGTGAGGGAGACTAGGGTCCTTCTGAGGAAGCTGTGAACCATGGTGGACGTGAAGAAAAATGCAATGAGATGAACAGATGAAAAGCGAGCGGTAGTGAGATAGGGGAACCCTAGACGGCAGAGCACGCAAGTATTGCAGTGCTCAGTTCTTTTCCCCTGCGGCTTCCCCTTGCACGGTTAGGAGGTGCGTATTCCCTGCTATTGCCCCACTGCCCCCCAGCACTAAAGAACGTTAACAGGTCCCGGAAAATAGTGATGGAGGAAAACACCAGCTGCGAAAAATATCTTTTTTTTTTTTTTTTTTTTTTTTTTACTAAACTGTCGTGTAAGGGAATAAAACCTCTTTTACAAACTTGACAGCAAATTTTGCGTTATGGAGAACGCTTTATTTCATTACGAATGTATGAAATTACAGTGATATGCGCTGACGTATTCATCACTATACATTAATTTTTATGGGCGATATATCTCTCAGTATGAATAAAGACCTGGAAAGTTGCGTAATAATTATTCACTGGCACTGGTCCGTGACTAATGAGGGACTGCTGACTATCGGCATCGTTTTTATCTTTTTATTGGTCCTTGTTTAAAAGATTTTTTTTCCTCTGAGAATAAAATCACAACCCAAAAAGTTAAACACATTAAACGTGGGATTCTCCGCTTCAGCAACGAGCCCCACTCCTTCCACACCTCCGGAGCATTTTAGGCGTCAGTGATCCCTTCCTTCGTTTCATAACATGGCCACCGTTATGATTGCAATCTGCCTGCCCGTTTGAGAGAGAACCGCTTGAAGCGCACCCACTCGTTCAGGGCACAGTGTTTACCTAAAGGGTTCAATCGACCCAGCGCGCAACTACCGGTAGAGAGAGCACCTAGGCGCCACGTAGCTGATACAAGGAGGGTAGTCTTAGGAGAGAACGGGAGCGATTGATTGATCCTTTTGATGTGAACGCAGAGGAAATTTGTTCTTCTTCAAAACCCACCTCCACAAGTCAGTTTAAAGCATGTTTTGTTGTAAATCACCTTAAATATACAGGATGATATCACCTTGAAGAGGTGGGGGAACCCTCCTACCTACTGCACCTCCACAGATCCCACAACTGTCTTTTTATGGTCATGCCTGAGTACATATGAACATACAGACAAAATGGAGGTGTTATATCGACCAATAGATCTGGTGAGATAAGGTCAAATGGGGTCCTTTTTCAGTTTTCACCTCATGGGGAGGACAAGAATCTACGTGGACAGGTTACAAGTGAATACTGCACTCAGGGGAGCCATTAGAGATTTTGGGCCCCATGAAAGATTATCAGATTATGTTATGTTCTCATTTTTGAGGAACCTTGTCAGTCACTGGCGCTTGGAGTCGTCCTAGGTTTTCATGCCTCTGCAGTGTCCCTGATTGTACGACATTTACAACATCCTTTTTTAAATTGGGACATACAGGAAGTTTACAGAAGTGGGTCAAAGGTGATCTATTAGTCATGCATCTCCAGTGAAGCCTGTACTCTTGGTCTGTCACAAGGCTGAACTTCATGCTCATAAATGAGTGTGCATTCTTCTTTCTCCTTTGCCTGGGACTCAGGAGGATCTGTAAATTGTTGCAGTTTCTTAAACTACTGCCGACATGTTTACAGCTCTTATTTTGTTTGCATTTAAGGATATGATCAATTACATTTCTGCTTGTTATTTCTCAAAGGCGGGGCGCTAGCTCAGAACTAAAAAAAAAACCTGTAAAAATCCAGGAGTGGGTCAAATTTTATGATTGTGTTTCCGCCTTTAGGAGCTGTGAGGCTGAAAGTGAATAATCCTCATTTAAATAACTTTTCACAAAGATGCTCATCTTTTTTTCAGTCATGATTTTAAATCAGCGGACTTGTGCTTGTTGCATGAGCTCAGGTGGGCAATACACAGGAGTAGCCGCAGAAGCACTGTGAGCCGAAGGTGAGCTAATAGACCTGAATAAGCAGGATGGCAATCTGGAGTAGTTTTATTTTGGCTTGTATCTAATACAGCCCTCCCTCCTTTCAAAAAGCGTTAGCCTATCCTCCAGTGACTCTAACCAGCCTGAACAAACAAACATCCCTCTACCCTGGGGGAACTGATACCACACTGCCATCCAAACAAACTGCACCAGTAATCCTCCTCAGATCAAGGTCAACCAAAGGCTGGAGATGGACGTCCTGCCAAGAGCCCCTTTCAGTGAAATCAGATGGGAAAATGACCTGGGCGTGTTGCTTGTGCTGGACCACATGATCCTGGACTCTTAGAAATTTCCTTGTTTATATATTTTCTTCCTGATTTCAGCCTTGTAGTTACCAACATTCTCTGCAGTGTTAGTCCAGTCCAGCATAATTTAACGTTGTTGCAAGTTTCACGGACATTCAAAATGACATTGAATATGTACGTGCCAGAAAAATGTTTTTTTTTTTTTTGATAGGAAAAAATAAATTACACAACAGCTGACATATCTCAGTGTCTGTACCAACCTTTAGCTGTTTTCAATTTTTCCAGCGTTGCTCCTGTAACATTTCCCTCGGTCTCCAAACCGATGTCGTTTGCCGTCAGGAGCAGACCTAAGGGACGCATTCTGCAATTCAAGATTAAATGGGAAAGTTGAAGGAAATAAAATCACTGCTGAAATAAAAAGTTAATTGCATTTGAAAATCTTCTGATAATTTTACTATTACGTACTTACATCTTAAATACTGTTATAAAACGCCAGAACAGCGCATAAACAGGCTTGATTGTGCCTTTTCCCCTGGTTCCACTGGGCAGCGGTAGCCAACAAAATAAGATAAAATAATGACACCTGTCATAACTCTCCCCACGTGATGAGTCCCACAAATTTTAGAGGCGTAACAAAGCGGGGCATTTCTGTGAAACACATGTTGGATGTTTCTTCAATGTATATCTTACCGTTTGCCTAAGGACTGACTTTCAGTCCCAAAAAGTTGGTGTCAGCCATTTTGCCTTACTGTAGAAAGCTTTCACGTGCAGTGCAGCAAAAAGCAGTGAGAACAGCCAATGGATGGACCATGAAGCAATTTGGCTGCATTTGGGGGATGTTTAAAACATTAAAGCAATCAGCGTTTAATTATTTACAACACACCAGCGAGTTTTATAGCCCAGGAGAACTTAGCAGGAGAATACACAGGTGTCTTTTTAATTACTTAATACTGTCTCTCCATTTATGTGTCTCTGAATGTGGCTGAATGGCTTTTTTTCCGGTCAGGGAGCATATGTGAATGTAACCCCTGATAAATGGCCCAACAGGTAAACCTATTACAAAAAAAAAAAAAAAAACAATTCTTGGACTGAAGCATTGATTTTACTCAGGTATTAGAGTTCACTGGCACTGACCAGACAAAATATACAGCAGGAACATTCATTAGGTGTTTATAGTGAGCCTGGCAGGTAGGGTGCTTTGCTGGTGCTTCAGTTTGCTGATTGCAAAGTCAGACAGCTGACCTTCTTCAAAACAAATTGTAGGCAGTTGCAGTGCATGCACCCCCCCCCACCGCCTCCACAACCCCACCACCCCCACGTCAATACCACTTGATTACAGGAAACTAGGAGACTGTGGCCTGTGTACTACGTTGAAGACTTGGGTGGAGAGGCCGGATTCAGAGGCAGTTTGGTCAGCTCCCTCCCCCCGCCACCTTGACTTGGAGTCTGACATAACATAATTAAACAGTGACAGATGGAGTCAGTGTGCATTAAGGTACGTTTGACTGATAGCTTGTCCAGCTAAGCGGCTGCTGCAGTTCACTCGTGATCCCTTTCCCCTCAGCTCTGATACCATAGCTGAACCCCTAGGGTGCACTTCCACACCTGACAAATGGCCAGCTGTGTGATGACCATGCTTTCCCACAATCCCAAGCGTGGTACTGTCTCACAGCCGTAATCCTGTCACACACACATCACTTAAAGACCATTTTTATGTCTCGGGCGATGATTTAATACATTGGTTTTTACTGGCATCTGCACAAATGGATTAAAATACATTGCCAGGGAAGGGAATAAAAAACACGCCTACCAAAACGCTTTTAGTTATTAGGTACTACATCATTATCATTAATAGGTGCTGTTAATAGTACCAAGAATATATCACATGACACCGAGGTTACTGTACATTAAGTCCTCTGACAGCCCAGTGACACAAAGCATGCAGGTGCCAGACCAATTTATCCCTTCCAGCTGGACTTCCTTGACCAGTTAAACCAGTTTTGTTTTGGGTGAGATCAGGCCTTAAATGGTGAGTGAAGCTGCAGTCTATGGCGACACACAGCAAGAGGAAAGAAGGTCCATTTTAGGGCCAGCAGCACTCAGCAGCACACAGGCCTGATCTCAGCCTGTTCCTGTCATGAGAGATAAATAGTTTCAATGTGCTTCCCCAACCTTATCATTTATAATGTGAAAATCTACGTTTTCATGATCATATTTTATAGCACCAGTGTTCATGCGCATTATATCATCCCACTGACATTTTAAGAGCCTAAGCCTTACGTCAGTCAGTGCTGAACTTACTAGCTGGGTCTCGTGCGTTTATTACCTTTGTAATTCACTAAGGTCTGTAAGAAAAATAAAGTTTTAATTTCTAGGGTGGGACTTGGGATAGAGGAAAACAGCACATGGAGTTTATTTTTAAGAATTCAGATCTTCCAGCCTCAGACAGGATAAATGATGCTGCTCTGAAGACAGTTGTTTGACAGACACCCCGCAGTCGGAGAAATGCCACGGGTCCAGCGAGACACGTCCTTGCTGCTGAGCCGAGCCTGTTGCTCTGTGGACCTTCTGGACTTTTTGAGGAGAGCCGATAAATTCTAGCAGGGCTGCAACCCTTCCCCAGGAGCCGCCGGAAGGGTCCCCTGTCATGAATCGATTCATGGGTGGGACAGAGGCCTTAAATCACTGCTCTGTTTACGCTGACGATGGAGAAAGCCCTCCGACGGGCAAACAAACGCCTGTCACAACACTATCAATCACGAAGTGTGCTCTCATACCATGAAACCCAGGGGCACCTCCCGCTGCTGGTTTAGGAGCTGAGCACCAGCAGTGTGAACCTGTCTTATGGCCGTCAGCCATGTACAGCGTCACCTGTTGACTGCTTACTAGTAACTTTCCATCCTGGGCAACGTAACTGCGTTTGCTCTGAGATCATAGGATCCTTCTTGAGTGCCACTAATGCTATTAATAGGTACTGATCTGATCTGTTTGTGCATGGAGGGACTTCAGTGAACTAAAAGACATAAAAATATCCAGAAAGCTTTATTTTAAGCTTTTTATGAGTGACTGTATAACAGGAAAAGCACTTTCAAAGTTGTGGTTGTGATTTAACTGTGTCTCCAAAATTAGCTTGTTCAAAAAGAACTAACCGCCAGTCCTCATTCTTCTGAATTTTTAACCAGACCAGAAATAGCAAGTAAATCTATTGATGTGAGCTATTTTTAAAAGACTGTCTATGCCTCTTTGCTTTTCTCAGGCACTTAAAAACTGTGATCCCAGTGGTGGTGTCTGAGGTGTGAGGGATTGTGGGATCATGTATCCTGTGGGAAGATCACAGGAGTTTCCATCCCAGAGGATAGTCCAGATACTCTAAACCCAGCTGTGTGAATGTAAAGTGCAGGCCTCACCTGTAGATGTACTTTCTTTATGAAAATTCATGAAAACCTTCTGAACATTTTGGACAGGTGAGCAACGTTACAGCAGGTCCTGTATACAGACAGCCCTGGTCTGCCATGATTGGGCAGCATCTGTGCAAAACTAAATGTCCTGCAACAAAACAAGTGACACCCCACAACACAATAAGGAGGCCCCTCGAGATGGATTTGCGGCCTTCAAACAGTTCGATCAGCATAAGCCACCGGAAGAGCTCCTCCCACCCCTTTAGCCAAGTCTGCCAGGCAGCACTCGAACTCACTGCAAGAAACATCACAGTCAGTCATCACAGTTAGGAAACAAAAACGAGACCGGGGGGATTCCACGATAGTGCTCGAACTGGCCCTTTTCCGGAACTGGTGCCAAGGTAAGACTGGCTGCTAATTATAGGGACTGGGACATAGTTTATGCTGGAGTGCTTTTATCAGCATGCAGGGAGTGAGCGCGCCATTAACTGGAGTCTCTGAAATCCCACGAGCGTGCTGGGAGGTATCAGTGTAGCTGAACATGGTGCTGTTTTGTCCACTGGACTAACACAGCTAAATGCATCATTAAACGGTTGGCGCGGTGCTGCCAGCTCTGCTCCTGGCGTGGCTCCTGTGTGTGTGACGTGGGCACGGCCTTCATCTGGCCCCAGAGCTCCCCTCCTGTTGACCCTGGTGTCAGATTCTGCAAGGCTGCCACGCCAGTCCAGGCCATAGTGCTATCCAGTTGCAACATAGCCATCCTCAGCGAAAAAGCATATCTGGCAGCAATAAATGATGCGAGAGCCTGTCTAGGGTGTCAGGTCACAGAGTGCCTGCTCTACCTGTGCGTGTGTGTCTGGGTTGAGGGTAGTGGTGGAAGAGGCTCGGTTTGACTGTGGTTGAAGCTCTTCAAAATAAGAACCAAAAACCTGGCTTGAAATACATTAAGTATGCCTTTTTTGGTTATGTGAAGCAACTTTATCTAACTTGGTTTTGTGTTCACCAGTTGGCTTGCACTCACACATTGATGATCTCAGTTCATGGCCATTCAGTGAAAGGTCAAAAGTCAAAGGTCATACTTCTTAACCGTTTTTTTTTTCCAGTTTCTATTTTTAGGCGTCAGTATTAACCCAGTGCCAGCTGTGTTTATTTGTGTGTGCTTTAATGGTTAGTTTCCTGTGCCCTTTTTTGCTTCTTCAGAAAAGACGTATATTTGCTTTTTCCCCTCAAGAAATTGCTCCTCCCATCAGTGGGTCACTGCCCTTCGTTATGGTCCAGTACTGAAATAAACCATAACACTGCAAAGTCTATGTGGGGGGATAGATTTGTCTTTTAAGGGAAACACTTATTAATTCCCCAAATTCACAAATTAGTTATCTAATTTTGGCTTTTCACAGAAAAATAAATCACACTCAACATGTCATTATAATCCAATCTGTCCTTCCATAATCCATCTTTTTGTGCTTTTTTTTTTGGATAATATCTGTGAACTGTGGCAGCCATTAAGGAAAACCATTGTTGTTGAATGAAATAAGGACATCTCAAAGAAATAATACATCTCAAAAGCATGGTCTGTATATGTTCACATTTTTTTCTTTTTCCATTTTATTTTCCATACGATTTTCTCTTGTTTATCCATAGTTTAGGGAGTCAGGGAAGCACATTAGTTTGCTTTAGTTTTGTTTTTGTATTTTGGTGGAGGTAGTAAATTTGTGTGAACTGAAGGTGGTAGCTTTGGGCTTTGTCTGTTGGTGTTGTGTGATTTACCCTGGAACTCTTCAATAAAAGGGCAGAACACTAACTTTGTTTGTGGAGTTGTGGTGTGGTTTCTCATGTTCCCCTATTCCCCACCTCCCTGGCCTCGTTAGGTGTCTCACCCCTAGACTTGCTTGTAATAGAGCCATGAGGTCAGCTTCAGCTTTCCAGAGCACCGTTTAACACCGTGGGTCACGTTACACTTTAGTTCTCTGAAAACGTCTGGGTGAACAGAACCTGACTGTAGCCCAGGAGATTTAGCGGTGGCTCTACCTAGCCCCCCTCCCCCCCAGGTCTGGCCACTCAACAAATTCCCCATGATGTCCAATCAGGGGTGCCTTGAAGGACGGATTCCGTGCACTCACAGCTGGCAAAACACTCAAAAAACTACCTATCTGTTAAAAGAAGTACCATGGTGAGGGAGGGTTCACAGTGGGTGCCTCAGATGGGCCAGACACTGAAAAGCCAGGTAGAGTGGCACTGTGCACCCCCTCCTGTGCTCCTGCATGATGGATAGAGCAATCAGGCCTGACCTCCCACAGCCTCTTCCCTGGATCTTTAAAGGCTACAGCAAATGCTGGCTGAGGGGGACAAAAAGCCCCCTCCTGACTGAGGACTGTTGAAAACCAAAGAAATCACTCTCCCATCGACTCTGTCCCTCCATCACAGCATTCTCAGAGAGCAGTAGACAAATCATGGCTTGATTTGCACGATTTAATGCAACTGTGCTTTCCTGTTGCAACTGGTACAATAGAAGAGCATTTGCATGAGAGTGTGTTAGAGAATGTTCCTACATGATGCAAAGCAAACATGCTAGTGAGATAATACAGCAGAATGATTAAAAAACTGGATCTAATTTCTTGCTGTTTCCATGCAGTATGTATGGTTGTAAATAATTACTATAGCTGAGTTTCATACATTGATAAAAGATGTAATTAATCTGGTAAATAAACTCCGTGCTATTCAGAATTATATTTCAGAACATCTTCGGAGCTTGAACTGCTAGGCGCTAATATCGCAGAAGGTCTCTATCGCCATCTAGTGGAATAATGTCAGACTACATGGGAAGTCAAATCTGCTTTAATATGTAATAGCTGCCCTAGTGCTATCTGTTAAAGCACCGAAGGTGGGTGGATTGCAATTTATAATGCAACATATTCTAATTTAGCCCTGGTACCATATAAATTTAAAGTGCACCAGTGCCATGATACATTATATGAATACTGTTTCTCAAAAACCACAAAAATGGATCGTTGATCTAGGGCAGAGAAAGATCCACATCTCCACAGAAATGTAAATCTGTGATTGAAGATGTGGCTTAACTCATTGGCTCATTTAAAATGGGGAAAAAAACCTGACCCTCAAGCTGTCCAAATGAACAGTCATACCAATGCCCCATAACAAGTGAAAGTCAAACTTGTCTCCTGGGTGTGATCTACTGTACAGTGTTTCACCAGCATTGGATGAACAAGACAGGAGGACATCAGCGAACCAATGGTGATGAGAGAACAAGGGGAGATCTATGGACCAGCAGAGCCATGGACACTCATACAGGCAACAGGAACAGGCGGGTGTGAGGGGACACAACGGAGACATGCAAAGCGTGTGCCTGTGTGCATGTGTCTGAACTTCACAGAGTCCATTGAGCCGCCATCCTCCCTGTGGTATCCCCCCAAGGAATAGCCACTTAGCATGTCCAGCACAATGACACCACACAGCCCTCGCTGACAACGCTCATTCATTCCCAGCAAGGGAAGGGCCCAAAAAAGGGGTTTGTGGGGGCAGTTAAAAGTAAACATTGCAAAGGTTCAAAGAGACGTGTCGCGGCATCTTTCATCTGAACTGGTCCTTTTCAGAACCCCCCCCACCTCACAAACCCCACTGAAATGATAGTTCAATCACAAACCAGCACTAATAAGAAGAACAAACACAAATAAAACTTTGCTAGGCTTTGGCTGCACCTGCCTTCATAGTGAATCCAATTTACTTTTAATCAGGTTCTGTACAAAGGCGGGTGAAGCTCTGGCTCTCTGAACCCGCTGTTTGATGAAGCTCCTTGACGACTCTGCCCAGTGTTCCGCCAGGCGCCTCGTGGGTCCCGCCCCGCGTGGCCACCACCTCGCTGAACTGTTTTTTTTTTTTTGTTTTTTGTCCCGCTCGGGCACTTAAGCACTCGATTGAAACTAATTATTCCGCTAATTGAACTAATTTGGCCTGCTCTCCCGGAGCTGGGGTGTTTTGGCTGCTTGAAAAGAGAGTGGAAAAACGAGCACGTTCCTGGACTGCACAGAGTTGAGGACTGCTGATGGTGGCGCTGGGGTGGGTGGGTGTGTGCGGGGGGATGATTAAAGATGCCGAGTTTTACTCTGACATAAATAATGGACCCTGCCCCATCCGTCTTACTCAAGTTGGCGTGACGACGAGACGTGGGGGATTTATCAGTGCTGCATCCTTCCCTTTCTCTCCCTCCTCCCGCTAACTTCAAAGGCCCAGGAGTGGGGCTACGCTGCCGGGGAATAGGGGGTGTCTGCAGGGGGGGGTCACTATTGTTAATTGGTCTTTTGAGTTGAACAGCGAGATGGACAGGATGGAGTAGTTGCGGCTGACTATGGGGTCCAGCGCCCTGTCTAAGGCCCGCAGGTGAGGGAGAACCAGTGCCAGAACCCTGTGTTTACTTGTTTAGTCTAAGGTGCACTCTGACAGGCCAATGTGTGTGTGGCATCACTTTGGAGATGACTGTACTATTTAAATATTGCTGAAATGCTGCTTCTCTGTACATCTGTGGATCTGTGTACATGTTAACACTGTACACTAGTTTCTCTGCTGTACATATGTCCCAGTAAGCCCAGTTTTAAAAAGCCCAGCCTTCCAAGAGTTGTGGCTTTAGACTCTGCTGCATTTGTGTGATTTCTGGGCAGCACAGTTGTCAGTCTTAATCTCTGCCTGTGAGTGTGTGCCTCTCCCCCTGAGCAATGGCTTCTTGGATCAGTTGTCCTTTACCTTTATTAAGCAATGGTATGGTCCACCCTATCTATAGCCATATAACAGCAGAGCAGTACAGTGCTGCACCAGGGAAAGTAAGATTTTAATAAATTATTTCCCCTTGACCTTCAGTTCATGGGCAGTTACAGAATAACAGGAAAGTAAATATGATGTCAACAACGTATATGTAATACAATACTGTGAATACTAGCTGTCCTGTATTTAGCATGTTCACTTCCATCAATCAGTAATATTAACCCGATAGAGATTACGGACTATTTATAACGTTGTCTTTCCGAATGATTTTACCGAGTCATTCAGTTAAATAATCGAACTTCAAACTAACTCATTTGATGTGCGCAGGATTATCATTTAAAACTTAATTAACACTGAATTAAATTTAAAACATTTTACCTGAGCATAAACGCAGAACACGTTAACAATAAGGGGGACGTGGAGAGAGCTCGATTCTTATGCGGTTAAATCAGCAGTAAGATCTTCACTCCAGAACGGACAGCGGAAGTTGGAAAGCTTCTCGAGCGCGCGCGTAGGTTACCTTGTGGAATTGTTCGCACGCATGCCATGCCACCTTGCCGGGAGGAGACAGCTCGGAGGAGGGGGTGATTGGTACTCTTTTTTCAATAAGGGGATGGAGCTCAATTAGCATTTCACAAGTCCCTTTTCCCTTTTCTATTGCCACCTTCCCTGCAGAGTCCGTGCTTTCTCCGCGGATTGTCCTGTTTTTGGCCGTTGTCGGCGTTGGCAGGGTGACAGTATTCGAGTGTGCAAACTTGTGCTATTGTCCCCGGGCCAGGAGGAGCCATGGAGACCCCACTAATATGACACAGGAAAATGTTTGCTGATGGCAATTCTATGGGCTTTGTCCAACTCTTTCTCCTTCATGACGACTCGATTTAAGTCTCTAAATGTTTGACTACAAATGCAGGAGTGCTATCCAGCTCCCTTCCTTTTGTCCCGCGAGGTTTGAATGAGTAATTCAGCCTTTGTGTGGCTCGATTGAGGGGGCAAACATAAAGACAAGATTCTTGAGCGTTCAAGCCCCCTTTCCATGGATATGCGCACATCTCTTTAGATTTTCCCCCCAAATCCTACTTCTTCTGACATCACTCTTAGAAGGGGAAAAGAACTTCAGATCAGAACAGTTAAAAGTAGCCCGAACTGATCCCTAAAAGCTGGTATTGTCTCCTTGTGGTGAAGCATGGCCGCTGCCAACCCCCAGACAGACTTAAGTTATATTCAAGAATAAAAGATTTAAGTAGTCTTTGCACACCGTCGATATAAGACATTTTGGAGCTCTTGGAGGGGGAAAAACGTGACAGAAGTTCAGGGGTCCAAGGAGTGAGGGACAGAACACAGAGGAACGGCTGCAAAGAAATATTGCATCTATTAGCCGCTTTTCATGGGGGGTCTCCATGACAACAATTTGCAATGGAAAAGAATGTGATACCGGGAAGCTCGGTGCCTGATTGGGGTGCATTGTGTGGAGAAAGAGGTCGCTGATTGGCTTGAAGAAAGCACCATAACTACATGCAGTTTATATTCATTCAGCTTGTTCAAGTACTAAAACTATTTTTGGAAGAGAGGTAGTACTGGGATTCTCCAGTTGAAAGAGACGGTAAGTCTAAAACGGGACAATTTTCGAGTATCGGCAGTTCTAATAAACACGAATAAACAACACGCATGATGTAACCAAGTTAAAGTAGAAGGTAACTGATTCTAATCTATGAAATAATCGAAATGACCGTATTTTGAATAGTGTGAAAACAATTCTCATTTAAATATTTCTAGATTATGAAGACAGAACGGCCCTTGACCTACGTGTGGACAGTATGGATTAAGAGGGACCACTAATTATGAAATGATGGCGAGCGCGGACAGTGAAGTAAAAACGTTACTGAATTTTGTCAACTTGGCATCCAGTGATATCAAAGCTGCTCTAGACAAGTCCGCCCCGTGCAGGCGCTCGGTGGACCACAGGAAATACCTGCAGAAGCAGCTCAAGCGATTTTCTCAGAAGTGCTCGAGAATGCCCAGGTGCCACGCGCTCAGAACGCCGGAGTCCGGAGTCTCCAAAGCGCACGAGGACAAGTTCGGAGTTTATGCGCTCGAGTCGTCGAACAGGAACCTTCACCTCTCACGTGTTAGCGACAAGAGCGGCTCGGAGGCGAGAAGAGAGGACAGCCCCAGAATCAATTCGAATCACAAACTGGAGTGTGATTCCCACAGACAGGAGCAGCTGCCCATGAGGAAGCGACAGCTCCCCGCGTCTTTCTGGGAGGAGCCCAGGGCTTCAAAGAGCACGCGCGAGACTTTTCCGGTGACTTGGAGAAAGAACCACTGCGACGCGGCTGTCAGTAGGACTTCGGTCCCAGAAGATCATAAAAGGAAAAAACCTTCAGACGAACGGAAAGCTAATTTGATTATCTCGAATCAGCAGGCTGTTGTCGGGAAAGAGCCGCTGATGCTGGACGTGAGCTCGGGAAGCGTGAACATGTGCGGCTGCTGTCCTTTTCAGTACCACGGACACCACGTATTCCAAAACCACGTCGTTCTTCCTCACTCAGGCTTCTCCGAGGTGGGAATATGGGGTAAATCTGCGGCCGCTCAAACCGAAGCGCCTGACGTTTCTAATGGACAAAAAAATCAAACACACGTAGTGCTGAAACCCATCCCAACGAAACCGGCCGTCCCATCTCCCATCTTTAGCGTATTTGGATTTATTTAACAGTCATCCGCAAAATCGAAACAGAACTAAAGCACAATGTAAATAACGGATAGACTTATGTTTTTTTTTTTTGATGCTAACTCTCTGGTCATCTTATTTATTTCAGTTTTTAATCAAATTCGTCTGATTTTTATTTTCTAACAGTAAGATACATTGATAGATTTTAACCATGCGTATTTCATTTCGAAGCACTTAGGGCAAGTTAACAAACCCAGGCTTATTAGTGTTTTAAATGCCATTAGGACTCGATCGTTGCATTTATTTTCTCGCAGGCTATCCAAACATCTGTACAGAGTAATGCAAAGTAGTGCAGAACGCAGAACACTAACTGTAAGCAAGGTACCAAGACGTTAATAATTAAAACAAAACTCTACACCTCTTATAACTCAAAGCTTTATTATCACAAGTACATGCATTAAAACTATTATAACTAAATACGCGAAAATGCCAAAATTACACGACAATGTTTACTTAATGAGTTTGGAATCGTGTTTAACATGAATGCGTTACACCATTGTACAACAAAGTGTTTTAGAAACCAAACGAATGATATCATAATACTATTATAATTTTTGTACGAATATGCCCGTAATTTAATGATAAATTAATAACTTTATTGATTTCAGATTCAGAGCTGTTGTGAATTTTAAAAACATTATAAGTTAACAACAATGAAATTCGAGGTTTTCTTATATTTCTGTAGTTTTTATTCACATTGTTTGTAATGCAAGAGGATTCAAGAAACTCATTTTGTTTTTAAATAAATGGTAAAAAATATTTCACATTTTAGTTCAAGCTTGTTTCCTGTTTGGTCTGCACTTAACAGCCGCATTTGGATAAATAAAATTACCATTTGGCAATTCCTAATATATAGGGTGTCCATAAAGTCTCTTTACAATTTCAATTCAGTTTGTTTTGAAATTGTAAAGAGACTTTATGGACACCCTGTACAATACGTACATTTTTTAAAAAAGGTGTTTCAACCATGGAACTGTAAACATCAGTACAGAAAAAAAACAGAAAAAAACATTCAAAATATCAAAATGTACATCTTTATGTACTTGAAAAATTATAAGCAAATGTGGAAAGAGGTTTGGCACAGACTTATCTCTGTGATTATACAACGAAATGCACGATTTACACTTTTTATGCAGTGTAAAAGTTCTGTCCACATTATGTTCTGAAAAATTGCAGGTAAGGGATTCATTTCATTCAGTATTTGAATAGCCTTCTTGTAAATAATGATCAGCACACTCCATAATCATTTTTAAAAACTTGTAGCAAATCACAGTGTCGGTTGCATATAACAGTTGCAGCTCACATATTAGAATACTGCTCACAATACACAGATGCCATTGATCTCTTAATCACTTTTATATATTATTACTTAATTTGGATTTTAAAAAATTTATTAGAACATAAAATCAACACCTTCTGTTGTTCTTGGCAAAAAAAGGTTAGTTGTCCCCATAGTGGTTCCCTCCTCCCTCAGAGTTACAGGAGGTATTTCACGTAAGTGATTCTATATACAAAATAACAGCTATTATTTCTCATCAACCTCATTCTTTGCCCAGAGTAACTGCTGCTACTTCACAGTAATCCTCTTCTCAGAGTATGAACTATTACTTCTCAGCACCATTATATCTTCAGACTAAATGCTGTTACTTCGCTCCACAGCCACACTCTTCTCACGAGTAACAGCTGTTATTTCGTATCTCACTGATTCCCTGGTCAGAGTAATTGTTGTTATTCCACAGCACAGCATTCCGTCCACAGAGTAAAGTTCAGCATTAGAGACACATTCCTTTGTTCTGAAACATTATGGAAGCAATGTCACCTTCACGTTTAGCCACACAGCTGTCTGGACAAAGCCAGCTCAGCAGATATCCCTATACAACATGGAGAATATTGCAGCCAAATCACTGTAAAAATCAGCAAATATTTGCTGGTTCAGGAATTAATGGCTTGTACAGTAACTTTAGGTCCACATAATAAATTAAGTCTGAGGCCATATCTTTTCAAGTCTTCTATACACAGTTCAGATGTCTGCTTTCCTGTAGACGATGTCGCCCCACGTTACCTGAATCTAACAGCTTTTCCTTATGGTGGGTTTGTTGTCGCAACAAGATGGTGTTGTGAGCTTCATCTTCTTCCTAAACACATGTTGTCACTCATCCTTAGACAGAATGTTGTTCAGGTACCTGATTAGCCGCGTTGGAAGGGGCAGAGTAGCCAGACGCTTCAGCCCCTGCCCCCCCACCTCCTTACGAATCCTTTGCCTGCAGAGGTGCATCAGTGGCCGGGGGGATACTGAAAACCAACCAGAGGTTGTGGGGCTCAGTTTCACCTATACACTCTATACTATAGTGCTCAGGTGACCATTCTGCAAATGGGTATATCCTGATTACTCCTCTCAAGGCAGGGGTTCTGTTGAATCACCATTTTGGAAGGACTACACTGAATAATTAATTGTAGCTCGCATTTTGTCATTCATTAATTAAGTCTCAAGCTGCACATCCTAGCTAGGGTCACAGGAGATCTGGACCACATTCCAGTCAGCACAAGGCATGTTGCATGAAACACCTTTGAGAACCAATCCATCATAGAGCTCTCGCACGAGTGGTAATTTAAGTTGGCAGTTGTGCAGAACTGCACAGCTTTTGGGGAAGAAACCAGAACACCCAAATAAACCTGGGCATGCATGTTTAGAGCACAAAACCTCCACAAACGTAGTGCCAGTGGCCACACTAAAACTCACGTCCCAAAAGGAAATGAAACTGATTTAAGTCACTGTGCAACTCTAATTTCCTGAATGTTGGAAATACTTTGTCTTTAACTTTAAGAGATTTACTGAAAAACAATAATAAATTTCCACACTGATTTTTTTGCTTCAGAGTAATTGTTGATACCCAGCACCTGGGCCATGCGTACTCACCTGCCTTATCCTTGATGATGGCCCAGTCCTCGAAGCTGTCCAAGTGCTCAATGAGTCTGGAACAGAGCTGCACGCTGTCCACATAGTCCAGAAGCAGATCGATCACAGGGCCAGCCCAGCGGCTCACGGACGGCAAGGAGATCGCCTCGCAGAACTGCCAATAAGGGTCAGGCAGAGGAGGAGTTGTAGGGTGTATCACTAGCTACTTCATGAGAAGTAACTCCATCCAAAGAACAGCTGCCTGCATTGTCAGCATACATCAGCTACCTGCAAAGGGGCAGTGGGAGCTTCACTGAAGCCCAATGGGAGGACCTGGGAACTGAACCGCAGGGCGTTGCTGTTGAAGCTGGCTCTGCTGGTCTTGACAGGCGGATGTGGCTGGCGGCCGTACTCACACTTGAAGAAGTCCTGGGCGTCACAGTCAGCATCTAGCAGGACCTTCAGCAAGGGCAGCTGGTGCAGACAGAACAACGCAGCTGCAGGGAAGGCAGTGGGGTGAGTGGGTATGCATGCGTTGGGATCTGCGCCATGCTCCAGCAGTAGAGAGACAGTGTCAATGCAGCTCCTCCGTGCTGCCAACAGGAGGGGGTTGAAGGTATCTAGGTTAGGGTTCGCGCCCGCCTCCAGCAGCGTGGCAACTGTGTCGGTGTTGCCATTCGCCACGGCAAAGTAGAGAGGCGTGGAACGGCGGTCCTCGTAGTTAATGGCACGGTCCCGGGACAGAGTGGCATTTACGTCAAAGCCCGCCTCGATCAGCACCTCCAGGACCTCGTCCTGATTGTGTTCTGCAGCCAGGTGGAGCGGGCTGATGCCACAGCCCCGTATCCGGGTACGGCTGGTGGCCGGAATCAGCAACGACACAACCCTTCAGTGGTAGAAGGGGAGAGACACAGAGCAGGCAAGTTAGGGGCGCATTTGTAATATTTACAATAAGAAAGTCACGCAATACTTTAAATGAAGTATTGCGTGAAGAACATGCATCTACAGCATGTCCCATGCATCACTTAAAGACAAGAAAAATTGTACTATATTGGTATTATATAATTTTTCTTATTTATTAAAAATATTAAAGCAATTAAAGTAACATTTATAAGACATTTGTATAACTTGCTATTGGTATTAGTTTTAATTACAGGCTGTGAAAAATCACTTAAAATCAGTCTTAAGAAGTCTTAAGTTTTGAGCTCACTGTACCCTGAAATATGGTTTATTAAGGGCTATGTGAGATTTGTACAAACTTTATATTGTGTTTTAAATTATTCACAAGTTTCAAAAGCATTGTAACTAGCTTTTATAAAAGTCTAGACAGGACCTATAACTATAGCCTTCTGCTTAATCACCATTCCCTAACTGTTATCACGCATACTAAAATATTTTCATTTCACATTTTCCTGAAACACTATAAATATTTTTTTATTTGTACAGTAACTTTAGGTCCACATTAAGTCTTTTATTTGTTCAATTATTACCAACTGACAGCAAAAATAAAAAGAAAGTAACAGGTCCCAGCTTCCTCCACGATTTACCAGCACATTTGTGTCTCACACGCAATGTGGAAAAGCCACACCTACTCGTCATGGCCATTCTGGGAGGCGACGTGTAGTGGGAGCAACCCCGCTTTGGTGGGTCGGTTGGCATCTGCACTGTGCGACAGCAGTAGCTGCACCGCGTTCGCGTGGCCGTTTCTGCAGGCCTCATACAGAGCCGTGGCTCCGTCTCCTGCCTGGTTGTTCACATCTGCTCCTGCATGCAGCACACATGCAACAAGTCAGCCAATCCCACACCTCAAAGGACACAGTGTGGCTGTGCAGCTGTCGCACACGATGGAATGTGATCCGTCACACTAGCCACACCATGGCTACAGCCATATGCTGCCACTACACGATTCTGCAGATATAGAAAAGGCAGGACCAGCTTTTATTAATGCATTTTGTCCCTTGTTTAGAACTCATAAACATTCTCCTTCTTACTTCCTTTGGAGCTAAAAATATCTATCATGATTCAATTCCATAGGTGGAAGCAGGTGTTTGTAGATGGGAGGG
>JABJVR010000021.1:7052312-7096153 GCA_025773905.1 Chitala chitala
CCCCACCCCACTATCCACCCAACCCCCTCTCCCCGCCCACCCCCCTCGTGCCCGCCGCGCTGGTGCTGCGGGGGGCGGGGGGCCCCCCCTAAATTAACCTAGAACATGATTGATCAACTTTCTCGAGTTATCAGTGTCCAAAACGTGAAATGATGTTGGAAAACTCAAATGATCTGAGAATGATCTTTGTTTCTATAGTTACAGCTAATGCACACTTGGGCCAAATTCAGGAGGAAGATCAACTGGACAAGTTGCCAAACTATGAATGGCTTCTGCTGCCTCCTGCCCCCATCTGATGGCACAACTACAATCACCTCCACTGTTGTCTGGTTAACTGACAAAAACAAATGCTGCCTCAAAAATATCTATATACTGTCTACTGACAAAAAAAATTAAGTAAGGTGCTCCATAAAATAGACAAGACTCAAGAACTGGTATACAGCACCAGACATCCATGAGTGCTGACCAATCAGAACACACCGTTATCAATGAGGAACTTCAGGGCCTCCAAGCGTCCACTCTGGGCCGCCACAAAAAGGGGCGTGACCCCATATGCGTTAGTGGCAGTGACTGTGGCTCCGGCCCGGACGAGTACACGGCAGATCTCAGTGTTGTTGCGGGATGCAGCTTCGTGAAGTGCTGTCCAGCCCTGGATGCAGCGCTGGTTTACCGAAGCGCCAAACTTCAGCAGGAGACTGACAACTTTGGTGTTCTCACGCTCACAAGCTTGTGGGTTGTTGGGGGAGAACAGTGTTACAATTGAAAGAACAGACACTCACACGCAGTCACAGTAGACAGGAGGGCCTGTACACACCTATTGTAACAGTTGGTATTTCACTGAAAAAGCACGACAGTAGATGGGCGTATGGTCTGTGGGCCCTTTGACACCACAACACCAGGACATGGCAGCATGTACCTTTGTACAAAGGGGTCTCCTTGTTTTTTTCACTGATGTCAGGGTCGGCGCCTCTTTCTAGCAGGCACTGCACACAAGTCACGTGATCACCTGCTGCAGCGAGGAGGAGGGGTGTCTGCTCCTGGAGAGTGCGCTTATCAATCATGTCTGGCTGTTCTAGTGGGAGAGGACAAGAAGATCTTTCCATAATAGCAAAAAGGCCAAGGCAAGACTATTGACATTTAGGCTTCCTCCAAGATCAACGATCCAATCAGAAGACTAAACCACCTTTTATCCTGAAGTGACTGATCCAAGGGCCAATGGCAAGACATCACACAATGTCATGACACATGACAGGCACTCACCTTTCAACAGAATCTTGATGCATTCTTCCTGGCCATAATGGGCAGCCTCATGCAAAGGGAGCCAGCCTTGGCTGTCACACTCAGTTAGGCTCTTAGGAGATGAAATGATGATCCTCTTCACCATTTTCACATCTCTGTTCCTAATTGCTGTTACAATGGGCTCTACTTGCCTTAAAGAAACAAATGTGGCTTCAGTCTTTCATAAACACCCAAGACTTGAACAGATGCCAATGAACCATGAGAACACTGAAGATACACTTTTAACCCTCTTACCCCTGAGGTTCCATATGAATTAGTGCCCTAATTCAAAGATCCTGACACAAACAATGTGTTTACACTGCAAAGCTGGTATATTGACCTTAATGGAGGTATTTTACATTCAAGACACAAAATTTTCAGAGTTTAAAACATATTGATATTGATTTTCTTTCCTCCGTGGAATTCTGCAAAGTAGAAAAACAATTGTCTAATGTTGTTTTTCTAAGTGTGCCCTTCAAAGTGCTAAGGAGTCATAGGGTTAGCACAGGCTACAATGATTTGTATCTTATGATTTTAAATAGCATTTGTACCATCAATGGAAGCCCTGTACCTGTCCCTGCTTGGTGACATGAGATTCTGATATTGTCTACCTCTTTCAAATTCTAAACTAATGTGCTAAGTGAAGGTTTTAAAATGGGAACATTTTAGAATTAAGACATCTTGGAAATTGGGGCTGGGTTTTTCTTGCTTGTCTGTGTTTAACACTGGCTAGCCAACTGCTGCAGTATGAAGATAACCAAAGCTAATCACACCTTAACTAATGATCACTGTTTTCAAGGGGGTGAGGCCTCATTACAGACTGTTAGCTGCTGCAGAATTTGCATGGAACACATTATATGAGAAGAGAAATTATTAATATATTACTTTGTAGGGCAGGCTTAACAAAAGCTGTAATACTTGAAACCTTAAACCTAATTTAATGTGACTGGCGATGATGGGTCTGCGTGTGTTGTTAGGGGTTTCACAAACTGTCAGGATGAACTGACCTCGTCACACAGAGAGATTAAGAAAGATAGCATATGAAAAAATGCTGAAATGGAGAATAAGGAACTTCAGCTAGAACATTTACATTTAAGTACTTCCTTCAACTGCTGAGAGAACTTGCATTCCAACGCACATAACTTTATTTCAATTGCAATATGTCTACAATAAATTATAAACTTTGTTGTTGTTAAAAATAATTTCCAAGCACAAAGCTGTTCACTGTCTCGTCTCAGTTTTTAGATCTAAAACCATATTTTAAAAAATCAAAAGCAATGGTGCAGTCTAAAATTTCAGCGTCTTTTCAAAGTTCCATTTAAAAACAGAAGCGTACATTACGCAGGTTTTGTTTTGATAATTAATACATCAAGGTAACTTGAGGAATTAAACGTGAAAAAAAGCTCTTTTACTAAGGGTAAACACGCTTTGTATTCTTACAATTAGTTACAATACTGTGTATCTGTAAAAAAGAAAAAACGCCATCTTAATGTCCCCTTTTCCTTAAAATTCAAAACTCGCTACAACTGATCACATTCGTTTGCATGGTGTCTTTAACAACATTGTTATATTTAAAGTAGTTTTGGTTTGAAAATGTTTTGTTCAGTTGTTTTTCATCAGGTAAAACCGTTCAGAACACATGCCACATATTGTCACTACCAACAGGGCTTGTAAAAACATTGCATGCAGGTAAAATAAATATAATGAAACAATAATAACAAGCATTCAGTCGTGTTCCCTGCTTGATCAAAACCAGAACCATGTCAACCATATCATGCATACCACTGAAACAAAGCACCGTAAACAAGTACACTTACTCCTCCGGTTCCGGGGTGACGTACAGACTCCCGTCCGGACACTTCCAAGCCACACATCTTTTACCGTAGCCGGTGACAAATGAGTAGCTCTTGACTGCTCCTTCCACGTCCTTGCAGTCATACCTCTTCCCGCTGGACCGAAACAACGAGATATACTCATTGTAACTAAACCGTGTCATCTTTCTGCCGTCGGTTTGTGTTGAATTTGCACGTATATACACAATGCAACGTATATATCCCAGCCGTGTGCTTAAGCTAAGAGGATGCTCGTGTGCGCAGTCGGCGGCTATTTTGGATCTCTATTGATATGCAGGGGACAGCTGGATGACCATATATGTAAGGGCAAGCCAGACAGCTGCCTCTATATAGATAATGCTAAAAGATCTAAGGCTGGAAAACTGACTTGCCATCCGTTGCAGATGAAATTCAGCTTGGAAAGAGCTTTTTTTTTTTTTTTTTTTTTTACAATTGCTAATTGCTTTCCGTGGAAATGCTGGGTATAGTTTCAAATAGCAAGCGTTGCAAAACGCGAAAGAAGGAGCTGGCATACGTCTGAACAACCGGTCTGTCTTGTTCCATATAAGGCAGTAAACAATTCCAAGTAACCCGGGTGTTTTTAAAATTGTTTCATATCGCAAATTGAGGAAATTGTTCTATGGCAAAACCACACTCCGCGTTCTCGTTTTGCAAGGGAGACCGTGGTTAAGTGATTGCTCTGTCAACTCACATTTAATCTTAAAATCACTGTATGTAATTGTTTTGTCGCCCGAGGGTTATAATTTCTGTTTATCAATGACTCCGTTATTTCACGCATTCACAGTCAATTGTACTGACAAAAAAACATATAGTAATAATAGTATCAAACATATGGTACAAAGAAACAAATTGCTAAAATGAGTAGAATTCACAAAGGAAGTAGCTAACAGTGCCATCAGCAGTTAGACTTCATTGTTAATATAAGCGTTCCTCTGTCCCCCTCCACCTCCAACTACAGTTCATCTGTCAGTTTATGAACTTTTGGTTTTTCCTTCCCTGCTTCCTTCCACCAAAGACTTGTACATGCTTTATGACTATCTGTGTAAAAATTTGCTGAAGTGCCAAGCAGAAATAGGCATTGGTCTCCTTGAAAATAGGACGGAACATAATGCTTATAATTACTGTCACTGTCCCATAGTTCACTGAAAAGGTAACCATAAAAGGTTTCCCTTCCAGCCCTTATTCAACTCTGCCTTTGCAGTGAAGTGCATACTGAAATTTGTCACTGCTGGTTGTTAATACAATTCTGACCCTTACAGCCCTTTCTCAAATGGCCGTAGGATGTTGTTCCTGGAATATGTTCAGCTTCCTGTCGCTGGCCAACAATTTTAAGACCTGCAGCCTGATAACATGCTGCTATTCTTAGATCTGTTAATAATGATGTTGTTCTGTGGAATGTGCAAACTGATTGGAGAAGAAAAATAATTACAAACGTTGGCATTAGTGTGCATTCGACAGTATGTGTAGTAAAAATAACCCCTGAATACAACACAAAATGTGAACTAAAAAAAAAACAAATGGACAAAAATGATAAAAGACAGGGTACCAAACTGGAGACTAATTGTTTAGATCAGTGCAGGTGAGCATAGGCGGAAATTCCATGGGGGGATAGGAGGACATGTCCCCCCCTTCCGAAGGGTTGTCCCCCTCCCAGTATGCTGTTGCAAACCAAGCTATGTCATTTGTGTCCCCCTCAGGAACTGCTCTTCAATTTATTGCCCCCCCCCCAAGAATGAAATTAGATTTCCGCCCCTACAGGTAAGGTCAACGCACTGGAGTTTTTCAAGTATTATTCTCACAGTTTCCTTTAAAGACAAAAATGCATTGATTTCCTCAGCTGAGGATTCTCTGTGCTGGCAGAGTCGAGTGGAACTGACCTGTGTGGGGGTACGTTTGAGGAGGGACAACGACCAGTTTGCATGGAGGGCTTGCTGATGTGTGTTCTGACTAGCGTTGAATTTAATCTCTGTGGTCAGGTGCCCTGTGTTAGTTGCACGTTTTCTAAGGAAAAAAAAAAACGTTGAGCGTTAGGCCTGTACAAAAAATGAACATTGGAAATCATGAGAACTGGCCTGGATTTATTCTTAAAACATTGAAAAAATTCTAGAACCTTTAACTTTAGACATGCAGCATAACTGTTGTCAAACATACATAGAACATATCAAACTGCAGTTTGTGCACACATTCCAGTGATTGTCACATCTCATAAATTGAATGTAATGCAGAAATCCAAACTGAACACTTTTACAACTGCAGAGTTAATTGCTAATCTGAATTGACTGCAACGTGATGGTATTTCCAGTGATGAGAGCTGGTTAAAATCAAAACCCCTTCAGAAACACTTAGACTTATAGAAGTTCCAGTTAAGAATTTTTTATTAAATTGTATTAAATGATTCACTTACAGTAATTTCTGAATATGAATTAAGACGATAACACGCAAAGCACTGTGTGCCTACACTTTCACCGGAAAACCAGTTAGAAGAGCTTAGCCTACCTCCCTTCTTGTTAAATGTTTTTTTTGTTTGACTGCAAGGAAATGCCTTCCTCAATGGCTGCGCTGTCACTTTTCTTTCTTGTTTACTCCAGATTACAGAGAGGCCACTGCTCTATCGCTAAACAACCCTTATGCTGGAGTCCTGGTGTATTTTAGGAAGACCCATTTGATGCAGAGGACATGTTTATTTTTAGTCCTTTCTTTTTATAGTCTTAAAATCACACCTGCATGCAGGCTCTAGAACCTCATTAGAATGTATTTCTGAAATTCTGTAAATAAATTCTAATTATTAATTATTATGCCATGGTAAACTTTTACAATGAAAACTTTAAAGATTGTGAAAGCAACAGCCATACTACTGTATATTCACTTATTCAATTTAAAGCACTGTAACTGAATAATTTACACGGGGTATGTTAGTAATTTAAAATATTTGTCTATCATACATGGCTTAAGGCAAAAATCTTGTTTTGAGGTTCAGTTATACAACATACTGAGCATTTCCACGGCAAAGATATTATCTTTGCTAGTAGCCAATCTGTCTGCTTGTCAGGGAAGTATTTTGCATTTGCTTCCTATGAAAAAGAACGCCTCCCGGGCCGCTGCTATGACGACGAGGAAACGATCTACATGCATACCTCTCCCCCTTCTGCTGGTCCCCTAGCAACAGGCAACAGAGGAAATCGCAGGGAAACGTAGAATCAGGAAACATATATCCCGTTGTTATGAACCTGTAAAGGACAACTTTCATCATAACAATAAAAACTAATTGTTTTTAATTGTACAAACGGATTTTATCACACAAAATGGAGTCATTGTGTTTCCCAAAAATAAATGACCATGACCCAAGTTTAAAGCTCAAAGTGGAAAACAGACTGAAAAATATATTCGTGACGCAGATTGAAGAAGCCAGGTACGAACTTTGCGTGAAATTTCTTGTTTCTTCCGCATTTGAGGATGATCTTTTCTCGTTATCTGTCTAACTTTTGAAGTTATCGAGAACTTCATGTGACCGTGTGCACACTATAAAATAAATTGCAGGGCTGTGTTGCAGTCTAACTGTTCATCTAAAACAACTCCATCCAAGTACATTATAAACACATTACCTTAATAATTCCACACATTTATTTTAGTAACGACTTAACATTACTACTGTTTAACATAAAACTAATTACACTGTGTTTTTAAATTCTCACAGGGACAAGGAGGATAAGAACATCAATCATATCCCTATAATTACAGAGGTAACACAATTATTGCATAAAATAAACACAATGTATTGCATTAAATCGACGTTTTAATTATATTTCAAAACTGAAAATTATGACAATAAAATTATGCGTTTTTTAAATCCAAATCTTACCATATGCCGAAAAACAAATTACACGTTTTTGTGTGTGTACTGCAATAACCAAAGAAGTTTGCGCAATATAATTGTGCAAAGTGATTGCCATAAATATCCGTAGTATGTACGAATGTAATTCTTACTTATGCATTCACACGTACTTGAGCGAATTCAGTTTTTTCAATTAGGCTCATTCTGTAAAATGCAGCCCGTCTCCTGGCCCGAAATCTAACCCCTTAATTTTCTTGTAGCGACAGTGGTGTACCTAGTGTATGGCAGGTATGGCATGTGTCCTGGGCACCACCATGTAATTTCTATTAAAATCTGAGTCATCTTTGGATAGTAAAACTGCATCAGTTACTTGTCCATTAGATGTTGTCATCAACCTGCATATGTAACTATAGGAAAACAGTCTAGAAATGCATCTCATTGTCAATAAGTGTCGTTAATGGTAGCCCGTTCCATGTGTACAGCCCGCTGGCAGCATCCTAGAGACAGGCGTACACACCTTACAGAGGACCCTGGTGCTGAGAAAGCAGGTGGAGGTGGATGAGGTGGACGCCTGCTTAAGGCTCAAGAGGCAGGAGTTCAGGAGCCGCCTGCAGGCCTTGGAGATCAGGAGGGCTGAGCTAGAACTACAGCAACAGGAGGTGAATGCACAGCATCTGCGTTTGAGCTGGGAGTGTGGCAGGTACACCTACAGCACCCGGGATGTGCAACTAAAACTACAGGGCAGCCAACATTACAGGTCAGCTTTGGACATAGGTGCCACAAAAAGGACAGGGTGGCAAATCAAAGCCAGAGTATGCTTCTGCAGACATTTGTGTACTATATGCCTCTCGCATTTTATGTGAACGCCTGCATTTGTGCTGCTCTCTGGACAGAACAAAGACAGGGCTGTGAAGTTTGAGAAGTTTGTCCAGGACAATGAGGCAAAGCGACGCCGGGCCCTGAGGAAGTACCAGGCAGCAAGGAAGCAGAACGAGCAGAAGGCAAAAGAATGGGAGGATCTCAAACAACAGGTGTTAGATCTGGAGGCCAGGTAGGGCAAGAACAGTTCTATTAAGAACACACCTATTACCCACAATGCATTTCTAACTGAAATCACAGTATGGTTTGGAATGGTTATAAAATAGGGTCGTTATGTTCATCATATGTGTGATTTTGCTTTTTTTGTTAAAAAATCTTTTCAAATTGTGATTTTCTCAATTCCACAGTCGGCAGCATTTAAAGAAGAAGGTGGCCAAATATAAAGTTTATGAAGATTATTTACTCAAAGTATTAGATCTGCTTCCTGAGAGTAAGTTATTTGAGAATCCTTCTATATAGACTCACATAAAACTTACTCAAATACAATAAATAAGGAGTAATTATTTATTAGTGCTAACTATTCATAGGCAGCCATTCAGTGTGTGAACAAGTCACAGACAAAGAAATAACAAATGTTCAATTTAAATGTCTTTTACAGAACGATGTGACTAACAGCACTAACTGGTTCATACATTTAACCATTTGTGGCAGCATTTTCCATTTGCTCCTACCCTGCTACACAGATTACCTGGAGTACGGGACAGACTCTCTGGCCACTCCTATTATCCGGCGGTACGAGACACTGTCTCTGACCTGTAGGGACCTGGAGGAAAACCTGGGTGCCCTCATGGAGAGGCTGGAACAAAGCCAGCACAAGCTGGAGGCCCTGAAGCGGGACCATGATGTTAGCAAGCTGGTGAGGCCCAGGCTGAATGTGGATTCCCACTCTCCCCCTGGTAACCCTGTCTCTTTTCATGGCCTTTGGGTGGCAAACATGCATTTGTTACCATATTCTATATAACAAAAGTCAATCTCTAAAGTTTGTGGTTCCACAAACAGTATGAAACGTTAGCATTTAAAATAAGTTGTATTGGAAAAAACCAAGCTGTCTACAAAGGGGCACTGTGTTAATTGTCCTCAGTTTTGCTTGAACAGGTAGATTTCCCACAACTATTCACTGCAGACCATAAAAAACAAGAGGGTCATCATTATTACTGCTGCTGTGGTGGAATTAAAAGTGGATGCAGGATTAAACACCAGTGTTTTTCCAGATGACCAACAGGAAGCTGTCTGAGCTGCAGACAGAGTGGGACAAGGTCAAGGAGAAGAGCAAACAGTTGGAGATGAACCTGCAGATGTATCAAGGCCAGTCAAGGAACTGGGTCAGAACACTGTTTTTCTTGTTTACTCCGATCCATGCCCTGTAGTGTACCCTGGCTCAGAAAGTGCTTTCTGAGTCCTCTTGACTGCGCAGACAAATTTTATGTTTAGCTTATCAGGAAATGTAAACATAATGCCTTTCACTGCTAGAATGAGGAGATGGGGAGCGTACTGATAGCAATCAGGAATCTGGGAAAACAATGTCACCTGAAGCATTATGGGCCAATAGAGGACATGGATCTGTCAACCATGTTGGACATGATAAAGGCAAGAAGAACCATTCAATGCAACCTTCCTTATACGTTCATTATAGTGATTTTTGATCGCAGACATGAATGACCCTGAAATGCATTAACATTTGCCTGCAGGAATTTATGATAGACAAGTCTGACATGGAGAAAATGGCGGTTTGCCTGGCAGATCTGAGCTCGGGTCACACCAGTGCCTTCGGTCAGCCAGAAGCTCGAGATGGAAAACTCACACCTGTTAAACGCGCTAAAAAACCAGCAGGGAATGGGGCAAAAATCTGACACAAGGCCAATGAGGAACACTTATGGTTCATCAGGCACAAATGTGGTGTCAAAAACAGTACCAGATGTGATGCTCAACTCATAAATATGAAGGAAGACAATGGTATATTCTGATAATGGTGTATTACAGTATGTGTGTAACATTCTCATTGTCAGGTTCCTTTTCTCTATTGTCTGGGATGAAGAAAATTGACATTTGTCATTTTTGCTTTACTAAGTATTTTTGGTCTGGTAAAAACTATGAACCAACAAAACCATATAAAGAGAAGTATATGAAGTTCTGGAGTATGAAGAGTACCATTTTATTCCACAGATCTGTGGCAGATGCTAATGGTGTACATCTGAATTCAGACTTGTTTGACATTCTTCTGGTTTTATGTCACACGTTCGTTAAAATATCACTCAGCAACAAACTTTAACCTGCGTTAATTTCTGTTGACACTGGCCCTTTAATGGACGGCAATTGCGGGTTTCACATATCCGTTTGGTACATGCCTGTATCACGTACTTAGAAAACTGGGGATACCATTTGTTATGAAAAAGAACGACTGCGGTAAAAATGCGACATTTATGTATTTAAAATAACTAGTTTCCGTCATTTCTTCAGCCGTGGTTAGTTCGATTTAGTTATCTTTGGAAATTAGCACGATATCATTTAATGCCGACCTGAACTTCTCTATAATGGACTGCACTTAGTCTATCTCTACGCAGAACAGTATAGGCAATTTTTAGATTACTATAACTACCGTTATCACAAGCGAATCACTTGGAGATCCGTTTAGCAGTTACCATATTTTCGTATTTTTGTACATGGATAAGACGTTAATTTACCAAAAACAGGAACTGTCAACAATGCTTCTGGAGCCCGAAAACAGAAAGTATCAGGTACATCACATTATTTTCCAGGCCAAGTCCAAATGATGCAATGATCCAACTGCAGAAGTTACACCTTAAAATTAGTCTAGAATCAAACACAAAAGTGCACTGTCATGTTTGATTTTACCGACTACGTTAACACACTGCTGTTATTGAAGGATGTTTGTAAACAGTACGCATTCATAAGAAGAATCACGGGGGATGGCAACTGTTTCTACAGAGCCCTTGCGTTCGGATGCCTAGAGTTTTTTAAAAATACAAAGGAACTTGATACGTGAGTAGAACGAACAGCTGTTTTAAGTGAAACAGAAAAGATCCCAAAATTCGACGCAAGCTTACAGAATGCGCATGCGCGTTCCATCTTTACCCACCAGGTTTACCGCAGCCGTGATGCGCAGTTCTTCCATACTCACGGCCGCTGGTTTTGAAGAGAGTAGATTCAAACACCTGTACAACACAGTGAGTCTATCTCTCCCCGTATGCGAACGAGTACATTTGAGAAATGTTATTCTTGACAATAATAATAGGGCTGCATCACACATCGTCTTGTCTGGACACGATGTACATTATCAGTATGGTAAGAATATATGCCAACTGTGTTACTGACAAACATGTGCCACTTTAGTTTGTTAGTGTTCTGGAGAGTATCGAAGGAGATGAGTACCACGCTGTTCTGTTTCAACATTTCAACGAGAGATCTACCTCAGACAGTGTTGTTCAGTACCTGAGGCTGCTCACTTCTGCATACTTACAAAACCACAGCGACATCTTCCAGAACTTCGTAGAAGCACCGAACCTGAAGCTTTACTGCTCCCAGGTCAGTAATTGTACTTTCTCAAGGTAACAACACATAAGTAACCAGCCCACCGTCAGATGGAAGTGACAAAAAGTAAATTGCGTTCCACTTCATGCTGACCTTTGACTCACCTATAAAGAACTTGGTCAGAAAATTGTGCATTTGCTGCCCTCTACTGTCCTTATAAAAGAAAGGCAGGACGACTGCATAAAAATACATTAATTCCCTGAATTCTCTCACAATGCAAACACCAGATGACAGTGCCGTGGACTGTTGAGTTGCTTATGGAAATTCAATATGGAAGCACACCTACCTAAAAGCACAATTTGTTCTTTGCATCAAGTTACACAACATGTTCCGTGTCATTAGGAAGTGGAGACCATGGCGATGGAATGCGACCACGTTGAGATCGTTGCCCTGTCAGAAGCGCTGGGTGTATGCATCAGAGTGGTCTCCATAGAGGGGCACAGCGGGAGCCTCACATACCATACCATTCCGGAGGGAACACAAGCTTCTCTGCATCTTCTCTATGAAAACTGTCACTATGACCTTCTGTACCTGGCATGTCACGCTGAAGAGTGAGGGGAGGAGCACACTTTGTTCTCAGGCTTATTTAGAGGACCATCTGACTAGCTGCAGGGGAAGGCAGTGCTACAGTCTCCATGGGCCTAGAAACTCAGCGGACAGTGCTGGTGGCTCCTGGGAGGCTGATGGGTAAATGTGCCTAGTGGTCACAGGCGTTCCTGTAGCGAGATCTATTCTGAACACATGCAGCTTCACTGTACTACAGAGCAATGTGCAAATCAGTATTAAAATACAATGCTTTTACTGAGAAGTCATACAGACAATCTGTATTTATAAAAGAAATAAGCATTTCATAATCCAGCCAAAACAAGAGTTTTTAAAAGGGAGTTAGTCCTCCTGCTCTTGCTTTTTCTTCTTCCTCCTCCTCTTCTGCTGCTTCAGGTTGCTCCTCATCTTCGTTTCTGCCTTCTTCTCCACCTTCTGCATCTGGGCGCTCAGGCTGTCCAGTGCACTGCGATGCATGGCCAGCGGCAGGTCGGGCAGTGTGAGTTTACCCATCTGCGTTGGATACTTGGTCTTCATCACGTTTTTGAAGATGGGCTGCTGCAGCAGGTGTTTTAGGTGCTTTTTGAGACTTTTCACCATCTTCTGTTGCTGCTCACCATCTCCTTCTGACCTCTTCTTCCCTGAAAAAAGCACCACAGGCTTACTGTGAGCACCTGACTGTGGGCCATCACATATTGTCATGGGTGACCGTCCGAGCCAGGCTGACAGCTAGAAATTAACTCAGAAGAGCAGCAACACATCAGTGTACATTACTGTAGTACAGCTGCAGTTAACGCCAATCACAGGCCAGTTTCTTCACAATGACGCCATTTGATTTTTTTTTGTTAGGAGAACGACATTACTGCTCTTTTACCCCACTTGTATCTTTAAAATCCAATTCTGCCTCAGCAGTGTCACTGGACTTTTTAATCCAAGCCAGAACACTGTGATAAATTTTCCTGCATAATTACTCATGAACATGTTGATATCATAACAAAGGAACTAAGTATTAATAACATATGGCTCAGATGAGTTTTACCCATATTTACGTCAAAATGTTACAATCCCACATAACCCTATTAACCAATATTGCATACAGTTAATAAAACGACACAAAAGCGGACAAACTTGCGTCCCGTACCCAGGAGAACATCATCATCCAGCTCCAGGTCCATTGCTTCTGCTGCCTGTTTAAACCAGGAATCATGATGCTTCTCTCTGCTGTTGTAGTACTCAATCTTCTCAATCTTCCTAGCCAGGTTAACACGCTCCTGTGAAAATCACCAGTGTTTCAAATAATTGTGAACTACTTTTTTGATGTAACAGGTGTCTCCATCAGGGGTCGAAATCGCTAAGCCACAACTTGAACATAATTACTACACAAGACAATTACCCTGCTGAATTTAAAACCAAGTTCTCTGCTTTGGGAACTAATCAAACTCTTGTCTTGACAACTGGGGGATTCCACTGTATGCAGACTTGCACAGCTCCTCCATCAATCAAAGCACATTACACTTTACAACAATGAAATTCTTCGCATTGTCCCCAATACTGTAAAAAAAAAAAAAAAAAGGAAACCTGGCACCTTGATTTCTGCCATGCACTTTGTTTGTATTGGGAACATGGGCAAGTTCTCATCTTTCCCAAGGGTTCTGTATATCTTCTTGAAGTTCACTATGTCATCTGGACCGACGAGCAGCAGACTGAGGCCCTCTTTTGTGGCCCTCGCCGTGCGGCCGCTACGGTGGACATAGGTTTCTGATGTTCGGGGCACCTGAAGGGTGAAGGAAGCCATTAAGACTTCTGCTCACTGGTCAAGCACACAGAGTCAAACCAGTGTGGTCCCTCGTAACAGACCTGGTAGTGGATGACGTGCTGGACATCAGGGATGTCCAGACCCCGGGCTGCCACATCTGTTGTGAGGAGAACACAGCTGCGGAATAAAAAGGTAGATTTGTTAGGTGGGTCTCACTATTAGAGCCTGTATTTGCTATAACCCCAAGCCATTCAAGTATAAAACTAAATGTTGCAACAAATTCACTTCTTGTACAAACAGTATTCCTTACGAATGAAGGAAAGACCCCTGTGCCAGTCACCTGTCCTTCTCGGCGAACCTCTCCAGGTTTTTGAGCCGCTGCTTCTGGTGCATGTTGGCATGCAGGCCCAGAGCTGTACATTCCAGGATGGTGAGTAGGGAGGTCAGGCGCTTGATGCAGTCGATGCTGTTGGCGAACACCATGGTGCGACCTGGATACTGCTGCAGGAAATAGTACAGGAAGAAGTCCTTCTCGTCCTTGTCGCAGTGGATGCGAGTCTCCATCAGCGTCTCCACCGTGGCCTCCTTCCGGGTCAGGTCGATCACCTTGGGCTTGGCCTTGATGCCCACCTTCTCCATGAGGAGCTCCAGCTTTCCACGTTGCTCCAGCTTCTTGCCTTTCTTCTGCAGCAGGCGGCTGGGCAGCTGGTGCACCATTGTGAGTGTGGCGGAGAACACGAACGTCTGCCTCTCTGGACTGAACTGTGCATTGTTCAGCATCTCCAACAGGTTCTCAAGCTCAGCAAAGTGCCCCTTCTCCACCATTCGATCAGCCTCGTCAATAACGAGGCTCCTGAGTAACAGTATTAACCCATCGTCAGAAACATCACACCATTAACAGGCATTCGTTCTAAGAACCGTACCATTGTTTGGGTCTGTTGGAAGAGCACCTGATGATTCCCATGGGAGGACACTTGCATTTACATAAACATTTATGGTGATGCCTTCTTACTCATCTGATTATTTTAGCACTACATGTTAATATTGAATTTCATAAGCATGTGCCTAATTCTCCATGTCACAGCTTGTATCAGCCCGTTTTCAAAAACACATTTTTAAACAAATCCATGACCACCATGTTGTACCTGAGCTGCCTGAGATTCACTAGGTGTGGATGTCCCTCCCTGATCAGCTCCCAGAGGCGACCTGGTGTGGCGATCACAATCTCAGGCCAGCGTTTCAGAACTCGGTTCTGCTTCTGCGGAGCCATCCCACCAACCACAATGGCCGTCTTTATACCTGCAGCAGTAATACAGGGGGGAAAAAAAAAAAACAGCACTGGGATCATGACCCGAATCATCTTCCCACTGCGAATAATTGCTCCTTGACACTGGAACATGGCAAGCATCCTTCCTGCAAAGATAGGTGATTCAGTTGATCCTTAGTGGCCGTCACAAGCAACGAAAGAGAACAGGAAACATCATCGCCTCCCTCAAATACATGATAGGCCAAGTAATGAAAGCATGCAGCTTGGCCAAGCATGCTGGACTCCACCCTCAAGTATGCCGACTACGTCACAGTGTTCCCATTTCCTGTTTGTTGAATTGCAGGCAACGATCTAAATTTTTTATTGTCAGTTTTGGATTTGTTTTAAATTCAATTCAATTCAATTCAATTCAAGATGGAAAGCATGAAAAAACCAGTTAGGAGACAGCATCAACAATAATGGAAGGAGAGGGGACAGTGGTCAGTTACAGTGTTCTTCAATGCAGTTAGATGCTGGTGTTGTATACAACTCCAAGTTAATATTTCACATGTAACATTACAATTGGCATAATGCAGAGGTCCAGGCATTTTTAGCTGTTTGATTTAGGGGGGGTTAAAAAACAATGCGACTTAAAAGGATCAGTTAGAAACAAAAAGGTGTTTCTGGACATATCTGCCTAACTAGCAGATGTGGGAGTGTTCCAAACAGCAAAACAATGCAGATATACAGTATATAATTATCCACTGGTGCTGTTTTGGCATATATCATTACACTGAAATGCCACATTGATATATACTATTATATAAATGATCAACAGAAATGAAAAAACATTGTGGACTGTTCCATGTTCAAAAGCTATTGTGTTTTCATTACGGCTCGAGTATTACACATAATTGTATGTCATAAGGTTAAGCATTTTCCCATGCCTCACTGGAAAACCAATTTATACTGTAGCGTGCTCTTTCAGCTGTCATACCTGTGAACTGTGCCACCGCATCTATGTGGTGTTTGACTTGAACAGCCAGCTCCCTGGTTGGGGTGAGGACAAGTCCCAGCAAAGGCTTCTTCTGACCGACCTGGGCTTTTGTGCCATCTGTCTTGCTAACGATGTCAAAGTCGAACTTCACATTCTCAATTACTTTAACGCAGCCAATCTTTTGAGAACCAAGCACGTCGTCATCATTGTCGTCATCGTCATCATCACCACCACCACCTCCCTCAGTATCCTCCTCTTGTGTGTCTACATCACCTTCATTAACGCCGTCCACTAGTGAATCTGCTTCATCTTCCTTTTCTTCTACTTCAACAACCTGGACAGAATGATTTCCCTGAGTTCCCTGGTCTCTTCCCTCCTGTCTCTTTCTCCACTCCAGGATTGTGTGTATCATAGGAATTCCAAATGCAAGTGTTTTACCACTTCCTGAAGAGGAAAATAATTAAAAATGAAAAATGACTACACATTCAATGAATTCACCTGTATTTTATGACATGGTATTTTTATCTTTAATCATGCGATAAATAACCTAAAGAAAAATGAACATAACAGAAAAGACTGCCTGCTGCTCTTGATAAGGGTTGCCATGGAAACAGTACTGCAATTCAAATCATTCTTAGCAAATCAATATGCTTGAATACTGAGCAAGCACCTGAAACTTGATTCAGTATTCTTAGACATGAAACCTCTATTAACTAACCAGAAATCCCATTTTCCAAACAAACACTGTACATTGAACATTCCACTTCCAAAGAGACAGCTCACCAGTTTCAGCAGCTCCCAATATATCCATGCGGTCCCTGATGGCAGAAGGCAGGGCAAAAGCTTGAATGGGAGTAGGTGCAGAAAAACCAAGATGGCCCAGAGCACGCAGAACTGGTTCTGGGACCAACAGATCCTTCCATGCTGACAAGTCGGTTTCCCTGTCTGAGGTCCCAGAGATAGCCACATCAGTCCAGTTCTTTATTTGCTTCTTGGATGGCTGAGTGACTTTGCCAGGCAGCACTGCGTCACAAGACCCTTCTGCAGCGTCTGTTGGTTGTTGCTGCTGCTGCTTTTTTACCTCCTTGTTTTTCTTCTTGTCCTTCTTTGTCTTTTTTAAGGGTTTCTGGTTGTTCACCTCAGGACACTCCATGTTTTCTTCCTGCATCTCTTCCACCTTGAGATTGTTCTCTTCTCCCCCAGTGGAAGTGCCTTTTGTGATTTTATCCCTCTTTATCTTCTTGGCCACTGTCACCAGCTCCTTCCCACTGACCCCCTTATCACCCTCATCCTCTCCTTCTCCACTGCTTGCTTTTCTTTTCTTTTCCTTCTTGCTCTTCTGCTTGGCTGCAAACTTGGAGTCCACCAGGCGATAGTCTTTCAACTCCTCAAAACACACGACTCCATCCATGTCTTCTTGAGAGAAGAGACTAGGATCCAGTTCAATTGCTTTCCAGCTGCCTCTCACCTGGATACCACGTTTGTCAGGCATCTTCACCCCCTTCGGACGTTCCTTCTTTTTCTGGGACTTGACATTCTTTGTCTTCATTTTCCTGTATACGAACAGACATTTCATATAAGATTAAAAAAAAAACAGGAAGGCATACCAAACAATCAAAGAAATTATATATAAAAATTCCATTTATCAAACAATGCACGCCTTATAAATACCTTTTATCTTTTCTTCCAATTAAGTCTACCCATTTGTCATTAACCAAGCATTTAACTTTTAGCACAAATATTTTATTAATTTAAGCATGAAACGTTTGTAATAACTGCATTCAATATCAGGATAGCTAACTTATTATATACGTCAGTGTAACTATGATACTTAATACCAACTAAATAATTAGCCATGCTAACAAAATTCATTTTAATTTAACTTAGCTGACGGTTGTCACGTTCGGAACTTCGAAAACAACAGCAACATCATTAAGTCAATAAAAGAACACACTAACATCTTTAACATAAACATATTTACATATGCAGTCCTTACACTGTATATATTTTATGTCACTCGCAAGCGAATATCGTTTTTTATTCCTGGATGCCTGTAACACACAGCCACGCGCAGCATGTGGACGCAGCCATTCGAGTACACATCACGTGATCCTCAAGTGAACCTATCCAAAGGCACTGTCTCGATTTACAATATTGAATAACTTTATTGACAACGCTTGAACGTACAATTACAACGTTAAGTCCTGCGGTGGTTTAAACTGTACTGGAAAACACCCATCTAATTTTCCGGTATTGACCAGCAATATGAAAATAAAAAATAAATAATGCTAATATTAATATTACTACTTAAACGTTTATTTTATTAAACATTATATTTTGTGTTTATCTTAAATTTAAACCTTTTTATCTATTTATCTATCTATCTATCTATCTATCTATCCAGATAATATGAAAGGAAATTGCTATATTTTAATAATAAATACACAAGATAAAAAAATGATGGTGTCACTCATATGAGTGGGTTGTTTTCGTAATGACGTTCGTTAGTGCAGTAAGTTTTCCAGCTGGTAGCGGCTCTGCTGTAAGCGCCCCGTCTCCATGGAGACCAGTTAGTCGCTGTTAGCCAGTTAGCGGCTTGGTTCTGCGTGGTGCCTGCGTGTATAAACCGTCAGTGTACGTATGTAGCTAACATTGCCACCTTTGAGTTTATATACATATATTTGATTGTGCACATGGACAATCAGGGATATTACCTTGGTTTTTCTCGCGCCGCGCTCTGTAGGAGCTGATTCTTTGGATAACATACGTGAAGAAACTGGAGATGAGGCATTTGGACTTTACGGAAAAAAAGACCACATTATGTAACGTTGCTTGGACGTACTGATTTATTTAACTTCGAAGCTGAAGTCTGGAAAGAGTAAAATATCGAGACAGCCGGTTGACAGTTTTAGCGTGGCATTCATATCGTTACATCCTTACATCAATAAGATATTGAGTGTCATCAACTGACTGGTAGACAATTTTGTAAAAAGCACACCGTAGTAGCAGAAATCGCCAGCGTAAACGTGTCCACCTTGGTAGGTATATGGACCATGTAGGAATTATTTATATATCGAGATTTTGTGCCAGATAGTCATACGAGAAAACAGCTATCCGTGCCACACCAGCAGGCAACTTCAGCTGGAGCCAGTCTGACATCACGCCAGTCCTCCGGGTCAAGGCGTCCAGCCCGAAGAGGCTGCATCGTGGGTGGATCGCACCTTTCCCCAGTTCACATAAACCAGTACACCCCATTCACCGTCAGCAGCAATGATCACGGTAACGTTTTAACGCCGCACCAACCGGCACAACGACCGACAGGGGAAAACAATTTATGGTCTCCAGTAAGATGACTCTCAACCAGTCCAGCTTGTTCGGGCAGATGGATGACCTACAAGACCTGGCAATCATCGAAAGACCCATACGAAGGAGTCTAAAGGTATCGACCGACCGGTTTTAACACACTTTCAAACGTATTATCGGTTCAGAAAAGTGTAGAGCGCTTCACGTTAAACGGAAAATAGTGCCGATTCTTTTGCGTTTAATTTCTGTTGTCGGTTATGGCACGAAGTGCTGCATTAGGCAGCAGAAAACTTACTTAAACTATGTAGATATTAATTTTATCCCTTCTAGACAGGAAGAGTATAAGAGGCTGATTATAGACAATTTAACTGAATATACTTTCTTATTTTATAATAATACGAGAGGGCACAATAAGATGGATGCCATTTTTTGTTTTTATTAATATCATGTAATCTTTAATCAGAAGACTGACAGTTGCTATAGGTTATTCATGTATGGTTTCTCCTTTTTCGCTAATGAAAGCAAATAATTCTTTCATATGGGTATCACTCTTACAGGTACAAGGCGGGTCCTTTTTTTTTTTTACTAAACATACGTAGCTCAAATGTAACAAGAATGACACGTTTGCAGATGGACAGCATAAACACCGTGTATCTGAACTGAAATAAAACGTTGATGCGGTAACAGAATTGCCCATCTTTTCCATCGAGGCTTGTCTTTTGCTGTAATCGGGTTTTACCCTGCTGTGACCATACTTGTTGTAAAACAGCAGTTGAGAGGCGTCTATGTAACGGGGTTACCCACTTATCTTTATTGCGTGACGCAGTTTCAGTCAGCCGTCAGCTACATTGGCGATTCCCCTGTCTCCCTCCACTGCGGAGACAACGGGCCTGGGCAAAGACGTAACGCTACTCTACGGTCAGGGTGCACATGTTATTCTGACACATTAGTGGATGATATTGATCGGTGGGGGGCTTATGCCTTTTGGCTCACGAGGAGTGAAAATTTGCTTAGTCTACCAGGAAGTACCTGTCAGAAATTATGCTTATAAAAATGCATTTCTGAATGTCATTCCAGAATCAGTCAGTCTGTCTATCTGTTCAGAAGCCGTGTCTAGTGCTGCTTTGAAATGCTGGGTTTTGTTTCTGTGTTTTGGCAGAGAATGAAGGAGATGGCAGTTTTAATAGAATTTAAGAGGAAGGGGGGTGGGTGGGTGGTGTTAGTATGTAGAGGAGCACCTTATAAAATGAGAGAAAGCCTTACAGTAACAGGCCGTACTCATGCCCCCCCCCCACGCCTCTTCCTCCTCCGCAGCAATGTGGGGACTGGAACACCATTCGCTTGCGCCTCCCCGGAGAGGAAGGAATAACGTTGAGTCACGTCCGCAGTAGCGCAGCGGATCCCTTAGGCGCGGCGAGAGCCCTGTCCGCGGGAATGGGGGTGGGGGGCATCTGCCTGCAGGTCACCGGGAACACCGAGCGCAGGGAGAGCAGAATTGTCACGTCTGTTAGAAACTCACATACAATTCCCCCCTAAGGCTGAAGGCTCGTTCCTAGACACCTGTCCTCCAGCCGCATCATTATGAAGAGCTTTGTGTAAAGAGGAGAAAGGACGTGTCTGAGGGCCACAGGAACACAAACTAAAGCCTAAACAGTGCAGAGCTTTTAGAGAGCACTGACAATGGATGATTACTGTAATTTTGTGTTGTTTTTTTGTCATGTCAGATAGCTTCTTTGAAACCAACATTTCTTTGTGCAGCATTGGTTAAAACCTTCAGCTGCTGTTTGGGGGTGGGGTTTCCTAGGTATTCACCCCTGTGTCTTCTCTTTCACCCTGCAGACTGCAGAGGAGATCGACAAGCTGACAGTAGATGAGGACCTGAACGACATTGAACGGGCTGTTTATCTGCTCAGGTAAAGAGGGGCTTGGTAGATGGAAACAGGACTTTTTGTAATAGCAAAAGTGATGGTTCCCTTTATTAACTCCTTGTTGGTATGGTTGCTCAGCAGACTGTCGGTGCTATAGTAGCATATTTACAGTTGAGGAGGTATGGAGCTTGGTAAAAGGATGGCTGTGCATAAATGTGCCTGCCCTGAGTCATTTGTGCCTGCTTTATTCTCTCTTAGACATGTAATGTATGTATTGTAAAGACATATCCTGCGCTGAGTCTCAGGAGACTTTGCAAGGACAATTTTTTTTACAGTCAGAGAAAACATGTTTTGAAGTAAAGCGTGCATGGCATTCTTGTCAGTCATTAACAGGAAGGTGATGGGATTGGCTACCCAGCAGTGATAGACAAACACTACATCAATACTGCTACCACCAGGGCTGTTTGAAAGCTTTTTTTTTCCCCATGACTACCAGGCTTGGGCATGCCTTCAGCTTTACACATTTTTTCAGTTTTTTGGCTGGTGTTACATGCTCAGTCCAGAGCTTTTACACATTCTTTATTTTTTTGTTAAAGTTCTCGATGTACTGGGTTCAATCTAAAAATTCACAACGAACATTCAGCCGGTTGTCGTGCTGTGCCCCATCCCTTCAATTCATACCATGGAGCTGCAGTTCCAGCTTTTGGAAGACAAATGGCAAGGCTGTCCAAAGCTACCTTTTGTAAGGAAGGTAGACATTAATGTATATTCAGTTTCTGTCCAGACAGGAATACTTTCACTCAGCTGTGGAAGATTTGTTCTAATAAAAGTGTGCCAGGAGTAGGGGGGGGGAGTACAAGGCTATGTGGAAAACAAAGCACCTCTCAGCAGAGAAGCAGTTCCTCAGGCTATACCCAACCTCTGCTCATGGAGGAAGTCATCTGGAGATGGGTTTGTGATAAAGATGCTGGGAGATGCACCCGTCTGTGTGCAGGACTGAAACAGAGCTAAGAAGTGGATTTTTAGCTGACTAGAATCAGAACTGAGAATCAATAAGAACCAGATTCGATATGCAGAATTAGAATCTGTAAAATCTTAAGAATACCCATAAAATTTGGCCTGGTGGCTCAATGGGTAGGACCTCAGGCTGGGATGCAGAAGTTTCCTGGTTTGAATCCTAGCCCAGCCACCAGGTGTGTCCTTGAGCAAGACACCCAGCGCTAGCTCAATGTAACCCATATGTGAAATGTAAGTCGGTTTGGATAAAAGCGTCTGCCAAATGAATAAAATGTAAAATACCCAACCCTAGTGGTGCATGTTGGTGGTGAGCTTATTCTGCTGGAGAATACGGCCAGTGATCACTTTCTAAAGTTTGTGTAGCCAGTGACTTTGTCCTATAGCTGGAGTGATGTTATAGTTGGTGTTCTTCTGCTGTTGTATTGTGTTCATAGTCTGTTGAAGGAAGAGGCAAGGTGCTTCACTCTCATCCTACCAGACTGAAAACATTTTGGTGAAAAATGTGTGTGGTACCTATAGGAGTACAGTTTTGGTTTCCCACTCAATTTACTTTCTCATTCAAGGCAGCCTGTTGGCGCAATAGGTAGAACAGCAGGTTTGGATGCAGAAGTCTACTTGTTCAAATCCCACCCTAGTCACCAGGTTGTCCCTGAGTAAGATGCTCAATGCTAGCTCCCCAGGCACTGAATAATGGTTGCCCACTGTTTCCCTTCAGAGGGTGGGTTAAATTCACAGAACTATTTTCGTACCATACCTGTGTCATTTGTAAGTCACTTTGGGTAAAGGCGTCTGCCAAACGAATAAATGTAAATGCAAATTACTGTCTTTATAATTAAATTTAAATGCTATTTTGGGTTTGAAGGACTTGCCATACGTGGTCACATCTTATGGTCTTCAGTTTTGCTGCTTTTGCTAAGGAATGCAAAAGACTGTAACACATTTGTTAAGGTTTGCCACATTGTGTTTTAATATTTGTAATCATTAATAAGATAATTGTAAATTACAGATTGTTGTGCAAAGGTAGTTGTGTTATTTTCCAGTTCTTCACAGAAAACATGCAGTGAAACATGTAATTTAAAAGTATCTGGAACAAAAGTATCAGACACAAAGAAGACTTGAAGTTGCTTATTTTCTTTTTGATCCTTCAAATGGCTGAAATTAAAATTAGTGACAGGAGAATGCATTTCCACAAAGTAATAGCAATAAAACAGAGTGTATGTGTGGACAGGTGCTATTTGCATCTGGCGGCTGACAAGATGTTTCTGACAGGGAGTGTATTAAAGTAAAATGTATGTGTTTTACTTACCAGTAGTTATGTTTTACATTATCAACTTGTGGAAATTAGTTATTTGAACTTGGGTGCAACTAGCCAGCAAAAGTTGTCTGATTTGTGCTTAATGAGTTACATCCTCTGGTCCTGTCTTCCTGTTCACATCATTAATATAAAGGTAAAGTCCAGCAGTGACACACTTTAATCAGGCCATGCTTTCCCATACCATGCTATGCTTGAGCACTTCTCCACTCACTTTAACCTGATATGTATTGCACTGTTCCATGCTGTGTCATGCCAGCCCTGTGTAAGAGCCAGACCAAAGCGTGCCAAACTGCATCTTCAAGAAAGCTCAATTACATCATGATGAAGTGATGGACTAGAGTGTTTCTTTGTTGGAAAGGGCCATGTTTAATAATTTAAACTTTTTTGTTGAAAAGATAGAACCCATACTAAACTGGTGGAGTGAAGAGGTGAGGGGGCTTTCAGTAGCTGCATCTGTGGTCAAAACCCAGCATGAATTGGGACGGTCAGTCCAGAGTGAAAAGGTGGTTTGGGACATAGATGCTAAATTAGCAAAAATGGGAGAGAGTTCCATACTGCAAAATAAAGCCTAGAAAAAGGTTAAAAGAGGACTACAAGTATTTCACTATGCATATACTGTAAACTTTTATGATACATTAAACAGTATGCCATACGTGTCTATGTATGTATATATATATGTACACTTACATGTATGTATGTATGTATGTATGTACCTATATATAGCAGAATATAAGTATTGAGTATCTCATGTAATTGCATGTTGTCAAGTTAAACAATGCCTTTCTCTGAGCCTGCCCAATGGAAAAATCACTTGTGTTGTTCTGTGCTCAACCATGCTGTGTCAGTACAGTATACTCCACTATGGCACGATTAAAGTGCTCCAGCGGAAAAGTGTCATAGGACGACGGTCACGACACTCAGTCAGCAGGCTGTTACTTGCACAGTTGTGAATGGTCTTTATGAGGCTTCATTTTGCAGGCCACAAAGATGTAGCCCCATTCTGATGCCCCTCTCAGCAGTAGCAAAGTGGCGTCAGCTGGCCAATCAGACAACCCTGGTTTTAACCACAGTCGGGGCTGCGGAGCCCAGGGTGTATTCGCGTTTACTCACTGAACTGCTTGGGATTGCAGGGTTTGCTCCTTCCTTGTGAGTAGCAGCATTCATTGCTGTGGTCTGTTTTTGGCTTTTTGGCCCTCACACCAGCACTTGGAAACCCTTTCCCAAAATGACTTTTGCACGTTATGGACTTATACTGAAACTAATTTCACATTCCACTTTCACAAATGTCAATAGCGAAGGCAGGCAAGCATCGACCACTTATCGTGCCGAATGATGTCCTTCATAAATCAGTACCTATTGTAGTAAGACGTGCAGAACTGCTCAGTAAGAGAAGAGCGGCTCCTGTGTGCAGCATCGTGGTAAAGGAGTGTTTCTGTCGTCTCCGGCCACTGAGACAGAACCTTCTTTACCATGTCGGCCAGGTTGGTTACAGTTCATTAGGTGAAGTGTAGTGAACACCTGCACAACCGGCTGCCTGCTCACCTGATACAGGTGTTCCTGTTTATCAATATTTTAGTATGTCACTTTGCCTACTCTGGCAGTGTCTTGGTGGGGTGGGGATGATTGGGTCACATGTCTGGCTGTGTTGGTGAGAGTTCCCTGCTGGGAGGTCTGGACACTGTGGGAGTCTGGGTCTGAGGTGCTGATCCATTTGTGATGGATTTTTAATTTCTAAGTCCAAGACCTCGTTCTTGTTATAGGTAACATGATCCCTACGTTTGGTCATGAAATCAAAAACTAGTTTTCTATGCTGCCTGAGAAGTAACATCGTCATGTTAAAACTGTCAAAATGTTAATTCTGTCGTCAGTATTATTCAAGTAAAATCTAATTTTACATTGTAATGTTAGATTATGTGATGACTGGTTATGCTGTGAAGATTAAATTCAGTTTTTAGTGTTGTACCTTTTACAAAAGAGCTGTCTCAGGGGCCTTTTACAGGAGGGGGTGTATAAAGTAAAACAACGGTGAAATTAAGGTCAGATGACAATGGAACCAAAAACTCCACAGTGTGTACACAAACCTCTGAGGAGTTCAAGGTCTACTGTCTGCCTAATCCTCATGAGCATGTTAGCATTATTCAGGACAGAACCAGACCAGGAGCTTCCTAACTGTGAACATTGATATGAAGTCCATCTATGTGCCAGATCTTGGTGTAGATCCTGACAGGAGCCCTTTGGTGAAGCCCATGTCCAGATGCTACACGGGGGTCAGCGGCTCTAAAGCAGCAGAACACTCAGGTGGTGCCCAGATTGGGTACAAACGAGACTTGTATACTCCCAGTAAACTCCCAGTCATCAAGCAGAAGGGCATGTACAGGGGTGCCAGCAGTGTTCATTACTGTGAAAATATACAGTATTGTGTGCTGCAGTTAGGCTAAATCAAAGTAACATTTGTGTTTATTTCCAGGATGAGATGGAGACCTGCAATATGAGACCTTAATGAACAATTTGGAATATATACATTAATAAATTCTGTTACATATGCAGGTGCTTGACCCTTGTGTTTTTATTTGGTGGTACAAGAATTTTGAAATCAGTCTTGTACTAAACTGGAAGGCAGTGGAGTGAGGATAGAACCAGACTTACATGATCATACTTTTCTGGTCATACATTCTGCTCCCAATAACAGTAATAGCAGTTGCATTTTGATAAAGATTTTATTTTAAGAAAAGGGAATGTCTTGAGCACTGAATTGTCTGTGCTTCAAATCTCTGGGAATCAAAGTGCCTCCTGTAGTGGGGGCCATTATACAGAACGGCTGAACAGGATATACACCTTTAAAAGGTTCGCCAGTCTGCAGAGCACATTAGCAGCCAAAACAGTTTGGTTGTTGTCCAGTTCACTTTTGAGGTTTATCACACATTTTAATTTATTTATTTATTTTTGCATGCGTCTGCATTTAAAGTTGGTCGGAAGTGCTGTGCAGCTCTTTTGGTTATCAGCAGAAAAGGGCTTCTGTGATATCGGCTTTGCTTTAAAGCTCCTTGACATAGCAGAAAAAAAAATTGATTTGTTTTTTTTTTTTTTTTTGTTCCCTGTGAATGGTTCTCCTGCTGTAAGAAGGATTTTCGGCAATTTGCTGTCTGCGTGGCCATACGTTTGAAGATTACAGTATGTAATCAGTTTTTAATGTTTATTTAATCCCACGGTCATTTCATTTTGTGGCTTAGTTTGTGTCTTAGAGTAACGTGCAACAACGATGAAAAGGTTTGCACGTGGATAAGGTGACGTCTGCATGCGGCATGCATTAGACGTTTTAGTGTACACAGAGATGTATAAAGAGGCTTGTTGTAACTTTCCTTTTTCACAGCCTTCATTAATGACCCCTTGACTCACATTGTTCTCTCTTTTAAGTCTATTCAGTCCTTTCATCTCGGTTGCCCGTCGCTGATGGAATAATCTGTCACCATGTCAGTTACTGCCTTTTACTGTGTCATGAATATCTTCTTACGCCCTTCATGCTTCATTTATTGCTTTCGGGTTACTCGGTTTGTAGCCGCCTTCCTGAAGCGAGTGTCACACAAAGTTTGCGTAACCGCGATCATTTTTAGCAACATACATTTTAGTTTAGCTCCGGCGCGTTGCATCACGATTCTTTTTGGTTGCGACAGGTTTGATGTTTATTGTAATGAGACGAAAGGTGTAAGGAAACAGCCAACGCAACCGTGCAGCAGTCCAGATGGGATATGAGACCTTGAGAAATTCGCACAAGAGGGATCCAGAGCCGCAAACGCTGTCCAGCCACTTGTCAAATGGGGTTTGAGAAGTGGGTTGAGTTTTTTATGCTCATGGGTGGGGTGCCCTACAAACCCACAATCTTGATTTTGGTGCTAATTAAGGAAAGCACAAGGATACCTCTATTCCTTTGTGCCACAGACAAGTTGTGAGGATGGGACAGGTGGTAATCTAGGGGTGGAAATAGTTTAGGTGACTAAAGCTGTTTTAAGACCTAGAAAGAGTCTTTGTGTTGTACCTTTGAACAAGGTACTTTGTATTGTCTTGCTGAAAACACCCAGCATGGTGTCATTTAGAAGCGCACACGTCATGAGTTGAGTGGATAAACCAGCTACTTAAGTGTGGGCTCCAGCCTTGCAGTGTGAACACTGAACGTGTGAAGTGGGTTTTTCGTGGGATAGATGACGGAGGTGACATCAGTGCTACACCTGACAGGAAGCCTTGGCCAGCCTGAGCAGTGGGGTGGGGAGACGTGTCCTGCACAGATGGGGCTGCAGGTGGTGAGTCACCTCCGTCATTTTTTTTACCAGGTAAGGAAACATAAGCTGATGGCGAACTTGATGGGGAGCGTGGCACTTTACATAAGGCCTTGCCCTTACGTCAGGGCCAGTACGGACCACCTAGCTGTACATGTATGGGGCTGTGAGGATACAAGGGGAAGTGTGTTTCCTGAATGCATTCAGCGTGATTGGAAGTGTGCTTGTGGCGTATTAGTGAAAGAGTAAGTTTAGTCCTACTGTGTTCACAGTCGTATCGATGAAAGGTCATCCTTGTCTTTTTCTGGTTACCTCTGTCAACAAATGTCATGCATGTTGTAGGTATTTATAGGTATATTTAAGCACTTTGAGGCACATTGTTGTGAAAGGCACTATATAAAAATAAATTGAATTGAACTGAATATTTGACCTCTATCAAATCTGCCACATTGTTTAAACACCTGAAGCCTCCTTAATGACCATAAGGGCAAGTTGAAACTGAAGCTTTAGACTTGTCCTTGGTATTTATGGGCTCAGTAGATAACTTCAGTAAGCTCAGATGCTTCTTAAGTGCCTCTTCAGCACAACCCACCTCTCCACATAGTCCACTGTGAGCAGCTAAAATCTACAAAAATAAAACTGCATCTGAAAATAATAGCGGTTGAGCTGTGCTTCGGTTCTCTAAGGACACACACAAAAGCGAGGAGACGTGGCTGGGTCCACATTCCTGTTGTCCTTCTCAATGTTCTGTAGAGTCATCACCTCACTGGCTGAACATGCAGAGAGCAGAACTTTGGCAGAAGGCCCAAGTGTTAGTCACCAGCTTCACATTCAGGCAGGTGACGACCCAGAACCTGTCAGCTCCTTGCGTTTGTAACATTGCTTTCTCACGAGGCAGAGGAATCTCCAGCTCCTCATCGGACAGCAAGGAGAGTGTCTGCGTTAACCGAAGAGCGGAAACGCAGACAGTGTAAGAAGTCGAGTGATTCAGTGAAGTGGGAGTGTCAGGGACCAAGCAGCCATCCAGCTCGCTACTCAAACTCGTTGTTATGACGACCAAGCTGGCGCTGCTGAGCTCTGAGTCTGCCAAAGTGTCATGCGTAAGCTACAAATGACCCATGACGGGCAATTAGACAAAGTGCTGCTTTTCGGTATGAATGACCTGAGTTTGAAGGCATGTTTCTGCTTGATTTTGGTTCCAATAGCAGGGAAAATACAGGTGTCAGACTTGCTTTGGTGCATAACCCTGGACCCCTGTTCTAGTGCGAATTACTTTTCAGGAAGCGGGTGACCAAAGCTGTAACTTAACCTGGCTCCTTGTAGCATTGCTGATCTGAAACCAGGTGTAGACTATTTACTGTTGTGGTAGAGCTGTTCAGGTATTCATGCATTCATTCAGCAGACACTTTTATCCGAAATGACTTACAGCATTTCAAAAACATGTTACAATGAGCTAGCATAGGATGTCTTGCGCAAGGACGCACCTGGTGGCTGGGCTGGGATTTGAACCAGGAGACTTCTGCATCCCAGCCTGATGGCCTACCCATTGAGCCGCCAGGCCGCGGACCAGGTGGCTCAATGGCAACAAGCCTGGTATATAGGCAGGGCGTGTGTCACACACAAGTCCAAGGGCAGCTCTTGTGCCAGCATTTGGTCTCGGGCACGTCTGGGGGCCGGTGGCTGATTAAAGCTCACTGTAGTCGCAGGCAGTTGTTAATGCAACTATCATGTAAATGAGGAATTAGGATAATGACCACGCATGGTGCCAGCCAGCCGTGAGAGCACAGCAGGGGCTGTGAACATGCAGTTACGCACATGCGTGCATGGAGGTGAGTAAGAGGGAGCTTGAGCGTGCGTGTCAGCTGGGGGGCGTTGGCAGCTGGGGACAGGGACGTGTTGTTTTGACAGCGAGTCCTGTCGAGTGCCTCCCTGGGGATGGGAGGTGATCGTTAATGCCAGCTTACTTTGTTTACAAGCCTCTCAGTCATTTCTCGTCCCTGCAGAGATTTGGCTGGGAAGGGGAAGGGGGGAGGGGGTGAGGACGAGTGCGAAAGGAACACTGGCGTCCAGCTGATAATTAACTGGGCTTCGTGAAGATGGGAGCGCCAGTGTGGAATGTGAGGAGTATTGTGTCTGTCATGAGGTTGGACCCAGGTCACACGCTCCTGAAGGGAGAGCCTGTCAGGAGTTTGTTGTGGACTCCAGTGGACTGTACACTGGTGCTTCTGGCCTTTCAGGGGCCGTGTGCAGAGGTCTGACACAGAGGCTTCACACAGGGCTTGGCCTGTTCAGAGCCAGTGGGTAATGACGGTCACCACTTTGTCTGTGCGTCTTCTTCCTCTCCCTCTTGAGGCCTCAGACGGACCTTTCCTAGCTTGCGGCCCAGCTCTGCCTGTGTAACAGAAGGGCAGTATAGTTAGACGTATAGTCCAGCTTTACTACAGATCTGAGGCATCTCTTTTTACTTTCCTGGTACTGTAGCCGCTCACAGGGAGACCACATCATGGCCTTCAGAGGAAGGGTTGTTTTATTGGTCTTCTTTGACACCAGGGTTGTAGTGATCAAGGTTTTTTTTTTTTGTCCAAAGTAGTTGAACACCATGCAGTCTCCCTGGACAGAATTAATTAAATGGAGCCATTAGTGATGAGCGGGTAAGATATATTAAAGAAGGACTGGACAGGACCGGTTTTCTTTTGGGCACATTTCCAGAGTCACTTGGCAACAGTGCTGGCTGTTTCCTAGTTATTAACTAACTCTCCACCAACAAAAGGGCTCTCGGAGCAAAGCTAGTCCCTGAAGGGAAATGTATACCTGTTAATTGTTTAACATTAGAAGGTACAAAAAGACGCCAGCAGACGCTGCAGCTGCAGGCACACGCTGACAGTTTGGGCACGTAAGCCCAACCCAGTTCTGTAGAAGAGGAGCTCTGCTGTTCTTCATGGGGTCGGTTCAAGCTGTAGTTCTCCATGTTTGTCAAGTGTAGTCGAAAGGTGCAGAATCACGTGCTGCTGTTGGGAACCAACGGGAGGGTGTGGAGCGACGTTACAGATCAGCAGTCCTGTTGAATGGTTAGCAAAGTGACGCAGAGGCCCCAGTTCAGGGAGCGGGGAGATTAACTGAGCTCCCCCTCCCTCGCTCCTCCCCTTCCCATGTCAGGAGTGCTCGGCCGTATTTTGCTCCACACGGGGGAAGCCGATTGAACCGGGCTGCTAAGCAGCTTCTCCATCAGGTACATCCATCCCTCAACCGCAGCAACGCACTCCCATGGCAACACAGAGTCAAGCTGAGCCGAGCACAGAACCTTTTGTTCCTGTTTTAATTGCCATAATTAAGCATCCTTTTAAAAGGCTACACCACAGTAAGGTGCGTTACATTGTCATATGTACACAATAAACAAATCGCCGCTTTCAAATGATTTTTTTTAACATACAGTAACCATTTTGAGGGTGAAAGCTGTAACCAAATAATTCATTTAAAAGTTATGAGCTGAGAATGGAAAAGGTGTACTTCCTGTTTTGGTATCTTTTTTAATGTCAGCAAGGTGTCGCATGGCTGCTGGCCCGTGTGAATGACTTTGCACAGATATTGGATATAGTGTCTGATAACCTCGTGTTCCTGCTTTCCAGCTCGGGTCAGGACATCCAGCGAGCCAGCGTGGTCGTGAACCTACCAAACCTAGTGCGGCAGAACCCGGCCGAGACTTTCCGGAGGGTAGTGCCAAAAGTGCGGGTGAGCCAGGAGATCACCACTTCAGCCATACCGCCGTGACGGTGGCCCTCTGATGCCCAGTTAACACTTAGCACGCCATCCTTCTCCCGCGTCTCACGCAGGAAGTGCTGCACGTGGCTGGGGCTGAGATGCAGCTGGCTGCAGCGGGATCCTTCCTGGCCATCCTGCAGGACGACATCGTCCTCATCCAGACGCACACCCACTCCATCCTGCAGATCGTCCTGCTCAACCTGGACCATCGGGATGCAGGTCAGTGCAGACCAGGACTGAGGCTTTTGGGCTGAAGACGAAAAGGCCACTCGCTAGTCATAATATGACACCTAATATGCATTTATCTGAGGCTTGAATCTATAGTGTCTTACACTTTTCCTCTTCTACTGCCTTTTTATACGTATCTGTTTATACACTAGGGTGGATTACTGGAGCAAGTCACGTTAACTAGCTTGTTAGAATGGGTTCTTCCTTGTGATGTCATTTAATATAATTTTAACTGTTGCACCCCCAGTTGGCCAGAACAGTACTGCATAATACCATTGTCCACAGTACTTAACCTGCATTACCCCAGTAAATGTCTAATTGTATACACTAATGATTTTGTATATAAACTGATAATTTAATGCAGTTGTCAGTTGTGTATGTACATGGAAATGGGACAGGAAGTCATTGTACAGACAGTTCCGTTGAAATGTTTTTCTGAAATGCACAATTCTGGACTTACGCAAGAAATTTCTGAGTTTTTTTTTTTTTTTTTTTTTTTTTTTTAATATTCGGAGCCATGGCTGGTGGTAAGCGTGCAGCTGAAGGAAGAGCCGACTTGTAGACGTGTTGTGATTTATTGGGAGAAGAAAATAAAAACGATAAAAGATGTCTGAAGAAGGATGGACTTTTTAATCATTAATTGCACGTGAACTCTTTGTCATTAAGTCAGGGAAAAACCCATTTATGTAAAAGGGCTGCAAAATGCATTAATTATTTATGTCAGTACCCACCTTATATAATACCTAATGTGAATGACCTAGAAAACTATTGGTATTTTTTTTTAAACATAAACCGACCCTTTTCTGACATGGGACTAACACTTGCAGCCTGGAATGTCTGTCAGAGTGCTGTGAGCTGGAACTGTTGTGAGGAAGTGACAGGTCTGGGAGTGCGCAGTATGTCAGCAGATTGCTCAGTGCAAGACGACCTAAAACTGAACAGAAAAGGAGTCTCCTCCACGCATCTCTGACTTTGCACAGCATTGCGTCCAGCATCAGGAGCTCCAATTAACTTGTGCTGTCTGTTATTTGGTCCCCACCTTGGTGACCAGGCCCAACATGCTGGCAGAATGTGTTCCTCTTGTAGTTTTTATTGTGCCCATAGCCTGAGGAGTCTCCAAGTATAGATCTTAGTTAACAGTCTGGCTCTGCAACCAGTTATTACAACCTCACACTAGAGATAAGAACAATCAGAACAGCCTGACCTAGTCAGAATGAACTGGCTCAAGAGCCAGTCAGACCCTCATTCTCACATCATTATAATTTGTCCTTTGTTTAACCTTTGATACGTTTTAAAGAGAGACAGCGGGTTTGCTTTGATTCCAACTGACTCCTTGCCCTTGTTGTTCAGCAGTGGTCAGCAACGCATGGCTGGAAACGCTGCTGTCTGCCATTGACGCTTTGCCGAAAGAAACGATCAGACAGGAGGTACTGTAACCAAGAGCAACGGTGTGACCTGCAGCACGCCGCTCAGTGCTGTTACGCAAGGTAGCAGGAAACGCGTCTCCGAGGCGCTTCGTGTCGCTGATGCCTCCTCACTGTGTTCTGCTTGTGTGCTGCGTAGATCCTGGGCCCTCTGGTGTCAAAGGCACAGCTCTCGCAGTCTGTACAGGCTCGCATGGCCAGCTGTCGTATCCTGGGAAAGGTGGCTGGCAAGTTTGAATCCTCCATGTGAGTGGGAGTTATAGATGTCTGTACCGACGTGCTCATTGTTTCACTGTGGAGCAGTCCTCTGGCTGTAATGTGACTGAGTTATGTGTGCAGAATTTTACTGAAGCCCTGCTACACTGAAGCAGCATATGTATTAGTGTTCCTAAGGTAAAGCAGTACAAAAAGTGGTTTCTCCTTTATCTTTATTACACTGTGTACTTGTTGCAAACTATGTACTTGTTTTTGTTCTCATGGTGGCTCTGTACCCTTTTTATATATATTTCTTAAATGTCTTCATTTGCATAGGAGTTTGAATTGATTTTGCATTTGGAAGTTTCAGCCACGCTGTGGCTGATCTGTTTTGCGCTAACTGTGCCGCCCCCTGCAGGGTGAAGAAGGAGCTTCTGCCCCTGGTCCGGTCACTGTGCCAGGACGTGGAGTATGAGGTGCGCTCCTGCATGTGTCGGCAGTTGGAGAACATCGCCAGGGGAATCGGGTAAAAAATAACTATAATTTAAAAATGATATTTCTTCCCCAGAGGAGAGCCACCTGTGATTATCTAGGGTCTTGGTCTCTTTTCAGTCATGAAACTGAATAATTGCAGGTAGTTGTTTTGGGCACTTCCAGAAAGCCTAATAAAATCTTTTACAGATGTACTTGTATATGATTGGTCACTGTGTAATAAGAGATGGCATGATGTGTCTTTTGATTTGTTGCCATGGTTAGTGGGTGCTAATAGGAGTGAGCTCAGTCCTGGATATAGGTAGTTATACTCCTCATATTGAAGAATGCTCAGAAACAGTCCATCCTATTCCAGTAGCTTTATTAGCTGAAGACACATTTGCCAGGTTCACTAGAAGGTCTTGATATTAGCCATTGTTCTGTAATATCAACAGAATAGATTTATGTCTTGGATCAGATTGTAAGGTCTGTAGGTGTTTGTCAGTGTGTTTATAAGTATACTTGTGTGTGTGTGCTTGTGTATGTATGTGTGTGTGTGTGTGTGTGTGTGTGTTCGTTCTTGTGTTGTTCATGCCTTACCACGTCACCTCCCCACCCCCCTGTAGGGTGGAGCAGACCAAGGCGATGGTCCTTCCTGAGCTGGTGGAGCTGGCCCGAGATGAGGGCAGCACCGTCAGGCTGGCTGCTTTCGACACCATCGTTAGCCTGCTGGAGATGTTTGACAGCGGTGAGGGTCTTGCTGCCCCCCCCCCCCCCAGGCACTCTCCCAGTCACCAACATAAAACGGCATCAGAAACACGTTTTATATTCCCATTGTAGTTGTCAATCAGGCATTTGAAGTTGTAGGCGGGACACGTTTAGCTTGTACCTCTTTTCAGTTCTCTTTGTTTCGACGCATGGCTGCCACATTAGTGCTGTGGTGTGGATGTCAGGTGTAGGGTGACACAAAGGCCGTCGTGTAAAAGATTCAGTTTTGTAAACAATAAGACGTTTGGTCACTGCTGCTCTGTTCAGACACTCTGTAGTGTGTAACACTCTGCGTCTCTCCCTCCCTCCCTTGCAGACGACAGAACTCGCATCGTGTTTCCGCTGGTGAAGACATTCTGTGAGAAGTGCTTCAAGGCCGACGAGGCCGTTCTCACCTCTCTGTCCTTCCAGTATGGAAGGCTGTGTCACGGCCTCTCCGGTGGGTTTCTGCGATCCCTGTCTGTCTTCCTGCTGATACCGTGTCGTGGCAGCCCTGGGAATTTTTGCATTTCAGCCAGCGTTTGCTGGCCCTGGGGGGCCGCGGAGGACTTCACTGTTTTCCATTGCCCTGGTCTTTAGGGAGCTTTACTGAGGAGCAACACTTGTGGTTCCTGGAGTTCTACAAGAAACTGTGCATTCTGGGGCTTCACCTGGAGAACGGCCAATGTGAAAACCAGGCCTACCCTCTGGATCTAGAGAGGAAGTATGAGACGGTGCGCAGGAACTGTGCCTACAACTTCCCAGTGAGTGCAGAGAGCCTGAACACTTGCTCAGTGCTGAGAGAGTGTTGTACTGATACTGCAGCCTTAGGGGGTGTGGCCAAAGCTACTTTGTGTGTCTTAAAGTAGCTCTGGGTGGGGCTTGGGTGCGACCTTGAGTGGGTGCAATTTGTGCTTAGAGACAGTGTTGCAAGCTTATACACACATACACACATCCATTTCCCTGCAGGGATGAAAGAGTTCACAAACACACACCTCTTTTTAATTGGTGCCCCAGTGGAACTGTGGTGTGATTGTCCTTATGCAGCCCTAGTCTTCACCATCAGAATATGAAGAAAATATAAGCTACCGATGCTGTCACTCCCATCAAGCTCTGTCGTACTTTTCAGCTTAAGTGGAACATTCCAGAATCATGCATAGCTCACATACTTATGAAAAAAGGTCACCGGTTTTCCCCAGGCTCTTATCAGCGTGAGCACTACATGTTTATGCAAATGTATATTGCTATTACGAGCACAGAGGAGCACATAAGTTTTGTGGGTACTCCACTGTTCGAAGTAGAGCAGGAGACTTAACAGGAGAAAGTTAAAATTAGTGGAGGAGTTTAAAATGTACAAAATTTTCATTGGAAGCTCCATTGTAATTGTGCTACACGGTAACTATGAAGCCCAGGGGATTATCAAGGCAGGGGTCTCTCTCAGTCTCCTTTATGTGAGAAGATGACATTGTTGGCTCACTGTTCCCTCTAAGATAGGAGCAGACCAGGCCCAGGGGGCAGGGTTCTCTCAGACAGAGTACCTTATGAAAGCCCTGGAGGGAGCTGCAGGCAACCTGTCCTGGGCCCTTTGTTTTCCCAAGCACCCCCAAGGATCTGTCAGTTTCACTTGAACTATGCACTTGTTCAATAATGCATTGCTTGCTGTGGGTTTTGTGTGGAAGCAATGAATGTAAACAGATTTGTTCCACAACACACAATTTCCCATTGCTCTATTGTGGTGGAAATTATGTAGGCTGACATTTTTGTGTGATTTGTCTGTGCATCAGGTGTGTATTTTCCAAGCAACAAACTCGGTCTCAGGTGAGCTGATTAGCCTGACATGTATTGTTGCGGGGTAATTTCATGGCCTGTGTTAAATACCTTTGTGGCATTGACTCTGTTTCACCTGAAATGTATCCCAGTGAAACCTGAGTCACAGGTAACCCTGCACTTGTAGGTAGAAGTTTCTCAGGATTTTTCTTCTTTTGTGTTGAGGCACCAGTTAAAACGTCTCTGCTCCGATGATTCAGTGTCCTCCTTTACACAGGCCATGGTACTGTTTGCGGACCCAAAGTGCTTCTTGACGGAGCTGTACCCCACGTTCTCCAGCTTGTGTCACGACCCCGAGATCTCCGTTCGTCGCTCAGCTGCTGATGGCTTCCATGAAGTAAGCTTGGCACTGGCGTCTGCTGATGACCTCACAGGGCGTCTTTGCATCCCTAACTAATGTGTCCCCTCCCTCGCTGCTGTGTTTCAGGTTGTTAAACTCCTAGGCCCCAACGTGCATTACATTCACAAGGAGCTCGTGGCTTTGCTGCAGGATGACTCACTAGAGGTGAGGTGGCGGTGATATGTGCAAGGCTGGAAAAGCCTGGAACTTCACTGGTAGACTAGCATCCCTCATGGTTTTATTAAGGCTGAATATCAGCCTCCACTGAGCTGATAGCCAATCACAGCCAATGCCTGGCATGAAGCAGAGATACTCCAGGTGTGTGGGATGTGAGCACAGTGGCCCTGTGTGACATTTGTGTATCGTGGGCCAGAGGCTGTATCCCAGCAGAACGTTGTTTTGGCTCCTGTCAGAGCAGAAAATGGAAGCTGTAGAGGAAGGTGAGGCTAGGCCAGGAGCTAAGAGCCGCGATGGGCTCATTCACAGCATAGCTTTGCTGTGTGGATCACTTTGGTGGGGGCTGCATGGCTTGACAGCTCAGCAGGAGTGTAAATGGAGGCTCTCTGTCCTTACAGTAGCAGTCAGCCAGGGCCTGGAGAACCATGAGGCAGCAGTTTGTCCCTGTTGGCTAAAGAGCTTTTCTTCTCACTCAGGTTCTGGACGCCCTGTTGAACGCGCTTCAAGACACTCTCGAACTGGCCACGTCCAGAGGGGAGGGGGCTGGCTCCGAGATCAAGGTAGCCATTCTGCTTTCAGGCAGTTACATCATAACGATTTTCCACCTTTGAAAACCTTCTTCACTATAGACACAGCTTGAGGAATCAAGCTTTACTCTGACTTTCCTGTCCTGAGGACTTACCTGAGTGTTCATCATCTAATGGTCTTGTATGAGAATCACTGTCCACCACATGTACACTTTCAGCACAAATTAATTGACAACCTGAGGCTTATTCTCAACAAATTAATGGGATCCTGAATAGATTTTTAATAGTTGATTTAAAATTAATGCACTGAGAAACGCAGGCATCTGTGGCTGTCCCGGTTTAGATTTAGTAACCTCATTTAGTAATTAATGTTAGAGATGCCTTCTGCTGGGGGGGAGGGGTTGTTACAGTGTGGCTAAAGTTGACCCCATCCCCTTCCTGCGTCTCTTCAGCTGGTCAGCGTGCCGGAGCTGGTCCCGGCCCTGGTGGCGGCGGAGCAGAAGGCAGCAGCCTCGCTGCGCTGGCGCGTGCACGAGAAACTGCTGCGGCGGTTTGCCTGCCTGCCCCGCGTCCTCTCCGGCGACCAGATCTATTTCCGCTTCCTGCAGAGGATGTTTTCCATCATCACTACCAACGTGAGAGCTCTACCCCCACTCAGGGCCGTGGTGTAATGGGCTGCACTCTCATCAATTGTAGTATGTCTACCAGCTACAGGGTGGAGCCCTGGAGTTCTGTCACGTCTGGTATTTGGCTCTTCAGTCTCATCTATACATCCTTATGTTTCCTTTTGTGATTCAGTACTATGGCTTTGTTAGTGTCTACTGAACAGTGTCTTTCTTCGTTCTCTGCTCACATTTTTATACTCTCGATACATACATCATTTAATGCAAGGGCCTAACAGCAGTACTCTTTCTCTGTAATTGCAATGTACAAACTTTGTAATACTTTGGTTATATGTGCTAAATTAGTTAGCACGCATTTGTTGTGTGAAGTATTTTTTGCTGTGCTGGTTATGAACCAAGTGAGTACCGTATTTAACTTTTTGGTTTAATCAGTGTGATAATTCTTCATTGTAAATCATCTCCGTTGGTTTCCTGGCATTAAAGGAGTTTAGCGGGACTGTGATGGACAGCAGCGTGTGAAGTTGTAGTTTGTTACAGTGTTAGACAGTTATTTAGGCCAGTGGTCACGTGCTGAGTAGCGGTATTGTTTGTGCAAGCCGCAACGTGCGTGTGGTGCTCAGCTCGTTTATTGTCCCATTCCAGAACGTTCTCCCCGTCCAAAGAGAAGCAGCCCGTACACTCTGTGTTTTCCTGCGCTACAACCGCAAGCAAGAGCAGCGTCAGGAGATCATCGGCAAGGTGGTTGAACGTGAGTGCAGGCTCTGTCCTCTTTTGTGTGTGCACTATCTTACACTGCCTGTAGGGGGCACTGTGAGCAGGTCTGTTGTCCTGTTGCTGAGATACTGGAAGCTTGTGGGAAATTTATGCTGTTGGTGTGGGTTACCTGGCAGCTTCTGTGTGTAGCGTTTCCAGCCCTCTGCTCAGTGCCTGCCTCTTTGTTCTAGAGCTAGCTCAGGGAAAGAGCTACTGGAACAGGCTGCGCTACCTGGACCTCTGTGAGGTCGCTTTGGACGTCTTCTCCAAGTCGTACTTCAGCAAACATTTCCTCGTCCCAGCTCTGGAGCTGGTCAATGACCCTGTTGCCAATGTCAGGTACAGTCGCCATCTGAGCCAGTGTTTCAGCCACGACTTGGGTTGCAAGACACTGGTCAGTGACCTTTCACCTCTGGGCTCATGCCACAGGTATAAGCTTTGTCGCTTGCTGCCAAGGCTGAAGGGCTGCATCAGACTGCCTGCTGACAAACATCTCTTGCAGCAGCTGGAATTTTGCGTCCGCAGGCTGCTGTGTCGTGAAAAGGACAAGGATGTGGTGTGCACGGTCCGCAAGGTGGGGGGAGAAGCGTCTCCGCATGGGGGGGGTGTCTAAGAAATGTGAGGACAGAGGAAACTTCATTAGGATAGTCCATCCATATATGCTTATTTCAGTATGACCTGTATTCTTTTTAATATGTGTGTTTGTCATTGCATGTTACGTTCTTGGAGGCTTCATTGAATAAAGTTTTAAACAAAAGGGGAGAATTTAAAAACATTTGTGCATTGAGGATTTAGCTGCAATAATGTACTAAAAAGCTTGTGTGGTGTAGAATTGTGGTCTTAGTGTAATACAGACAGCAAGCAGATGGATATGGATGAGTATGTTATGCAAGCAATTGTGGGGAATGTACAAGTGGTGCAGTAACATGCAGAATAACGTGTGTGCTTGCTCTTCTAAATTTCCAGATAGTGTTAGAACTGGACAAAATGGACATCACAGAACCAGTAAGCTTCCCATCCAGCTCTGTTATCTTCTCATGTGTGGTCCTGAAAGCAGCACTCTCAGCTTCTCTCTCTGTTCTGTAGTACCACAAGAGGCACGAAAGGGACCTGTTAGACCAGAAGAAGGAGACAGAGGAGATGCTCCTTCTTGAAATGGTAAGATGGTGAAGAAGTTAAAGCTGTTAGGGTCTAAAACCTGTCATTTGCTTTAACTGTACCCAAAGCCGTTTAAGCCGTTTTGCTTAATGTTGCTCACTACGCCGTGTCCGTGATGTTCCTGATTGCTCACGGAGGGACTTCTTCTTGGCGTTTACATTAAATTTTTTCCTCGTTTTTTTCCATATAAAGGAAGTCAAAAATGTAACATGATTCATTGGGCAACTGCCAGTTCTGAGGGCCTATTTATTTATTTTTTTTGTTTTCTATTTTTTAAAGTCTGCTTTCCCATTTTTGATTTTTCTGCGTTTCTCCTAAGATGATGAAAGCTCACCGTGGTGTTTAGTCACCGGTAATGCAGTGTGCGGTTTTGTGGCGATGCTGCACTTTGTGATTCCTTCTTTTAACTCTTACCTGTTTGTTTTCCATCACTTCAACAGGAACAACTGGAGCGACAGCAGATGGATGGAAAGCTCACCATCGACAAACACGCAGACAAGAAACGTGAGTCTGGCTAACACATTAATAAACGTGGAGGAATGACTACAACTATTGTCCAGTCTTTGGAATCATGGCGGAGGAATGTGCCTTCAGCGTGCTTGTAAAGGATGTATTGCTAATGTTGTTTACATGGTTTATTCTAGGCAGGGATAGTAAGGCTGGGCTGTCTGTAAGTAAAAGCATATCAGGATCTGTGTCAGGGGCTACCCTCTCCACCTCAACTGGTAAGTGAGGTCTAGACAAACATGTACACAGACTATTGCATCATGGGAAATAGGCGTCTGTGCTAATATCTGAAGCATCAATGAGTAGGAGGTCCATGTGTCGCACTACATACAAAATGGCACTGTGGACAATGCGGAAACATAAATGTGATTAATTCCTTGTCAATACTTGTTCTTCACACATTTTAGATTTATGTATTGTATAAGAGTTAGTTTTTAGGCTGTCTGTATGCCTCATCTATAAATTGGAAATGGACAATGACCTCTCTTGTCCCTATACTAAATCTGTAGGGAAGGAACTGAAGAAGGCCAAGCTGGCACGGAGTCGGTCCCTTAGCAGCCATCCATCCTCTTCCAAGATGGCCAATTCAGACAAAACAATGTAAGTGCTGCAATCTCCCACATTGGCTTGCGTGGACAGAAAGGGTTAACAATGCAGATAAATAAGCAGACTGTGAGTGTGTCTGCTTTGCATAACTGAGTGCCCTGTCTGTGCCATGTCTTTCTCAGAAAGGTGAAGGAGTCTGGAAGCTGCCCGGGAGGTGGGAGAAACAGCCTGCACCCTATCAGCGGTAACTAGTCATAACGTCCAGCTGCGTCACAAAGTTCGGACATTCACAAGGCTAGTGCTTAAAATGCTGCAGTCCTACACATGGATGTTAAAATGGGTCCAGTGAAAATGATACCTAAATAATTAATCAACAATGATGAGAGGTATGCCACCCTCCTCCCACTCCAGGAAGATACCCTTGTTACTCTGACCACTGCTTCACTCCCTGCCCCCAGATGATACCCTGCGGCCCACCCACTTCAGCCCCGCATCCACCTCAGCGTCATCCTCCAGCTCGTCTGCATCTTCTATGCCCGTGCTGATCCGCAGCAACGCCTCCAACTCTGTTGAGCACCGGGCCAACGGCGCCAAGGACACGCAGTCCAGGAAGCTCAGTGTGTAGGTGACGCTGGCCCAGTCTGAGCCTGCCCAGCACCCTGGGGGGGTGTATGTGGGGTGGGGGGGGGGGTGGGAAAGCTATTCTAATGTACATAGCTTAGAACACAGAACTGACAAAAGATTCTTTCTGGTTAGCGGCTTCAGAAACACAGGAAGGGGCCCTGCATTTAGGAGCGTTGCTCTCGTGACGCGATCCCTGCGCGGGTGATGAAATGCTGTGTGATGCGCTCCTGGTGATGTACGCCTTGCAGTGCTCTCCCAGGCACGGAGGAGCCAGCTTAGATGTTTTTAAATAGAGTGTGAATAACAGCTTAGCTTGAATCCACCCTCCCCAGCAGTAACCATGCCATCGTGTTCCCATGCATTTTAACGTTAAATTCATGATCACAGGCAGTGACACGCACAGTGACTTGTTCCTCTTTCTCCCGAGGAAGACAAAGAAAGTCCAACTCCTTTGGGATGCAGACAGGACGGGAATGACAGAGGACACGGAGCCCCCCCTCCCCCTTACACACATCTGCTGGGACGAGAGAAAAGCTGGAGATGGAGCCAGTGACAAAATCACACGTGAAAAGGTCTCAAGTCCTGTGAAAAGTCAATAAATGCAGTATTTCCTTACCTGGGCTTTGAGGAAACTGTGACTTGGCCTGTAACCATCCCATCTCTGCCTTACTCGAACAACCTTGTAACATTTGTTAAAATAACATAGCTGTACAGTATGTATTTTATTTATTTGTTTATTTTATTGTAAGATAGCATGCAAATATTCACCCCCCCTTCTTGTTTTGATTTGCAAACTGATTAAGATGTAGTATATTTTTTTTAACTAAAGTCCTCCTCGTACGTTATTCCAAAGGGTCAGAATCTCGTGTACCCCAACCTACCACACGGAATCGAACGTGCCTGGTGCTCTGGCGCCTGCGTAATCCACGCCAATGTTTGTCACCTGAACACCTGTGCTTGAGTGTTTGTCATGTTTAATGAACGTTGATTAAACACACACCCATTTTACAGCCTTTGAAAGCATTAATGAATTTACACTGTCTCTTTTTATTAAAATTTTTATTTCGCCGTTAGCTTGACAGTTAACCTGAAGGTATGGAAAAGCAAGGAATGCCAGCAAAAAGGGTACCAAAGTCTTTTGACCACTTGTGACCTCATTTGGCCCAAGAGAAACAGGTTGAGTTAGAGGTCAAACACCATCAGAGGCTGAAGTTTTAAACCTTTGACACCTGCTGCTGTGCTGGGCTGTCCTGGCTACATCTTAGTGGGGTCAATGACCCTGCCCATGAAGAGGAGGGTGTTGGTGGCCTCGTGAAATATTAGGAAGAGAAACGGCCGGTTCATAATGATTCTTGATGGGAGGGAGTATGGGGTGATGCCCGTCCGAGTTACTCCAGCCGCCGTGGTTCCCTTCTCATCCACCTCAATCATGGCTTTGTGCTGTATCTGGAAATTGGGGCACCGTATAAAACAGGGCTCTCAGTGGGTCCAGGGTTTACTTCCAACCAATTCACTGATTTTAATCTGACCACCAGTTTGAATAAATTACTTCTTTGAATTCTTCCTGATCATTTACATGTCTATGCTTTGCTTAGTCGTACTTTACTGAGACAAAATAAGTTACACAGAAGAAGGTTATGACTGAGATACTTGTGCTTTAAGATCTAATTTAAAATATAAATCGTGCATTACAATGTCCTTCTAACTGCAGAATCAGAGTAGGAAATATCTGGATAGTGGTGTTTAGTTCAAGCCAGCAATAATTAATTGTATTCAAACTGCAATAATTATTAAACAATAGTAACAGGTACAAATGACAAAGAATGCTTAATCAGGAGCAGTGATTTAAGGGATTATTAACAAGAAATGGATTTAAAAATCAAAAATACACCATAGGTTAAAAGTTGTAAAGAGGCAGCATCAGTACGTCTTTGTCATGCTTTTAAAATTCTTGTGGGAAATTGTATAAAGGCTTGTAGAGTATTTGTGGATTACCACAGCGATTATAGGGGAAAAAAAAGTCTTGTTTATTGAGATTAAGGTTAAATTAGAAGCAGAAATTGGCTGAAACAAAAATGTGCACCCACAGGGGTCCTCCAGGACTGGAATTTAGAACCCCTGGTTTAAAACACAAGAAACCGTCTGCAATGTGAAACCATGCCATCTCTTCGCCCACCCTCCCTCCCAAGTGGCCACTCGGCATCCAAAGACACATTTCAGTAGCAAAA
>JABJVR010000021.1:7101865-7120344 GCA_025773905.1 Chitala chitala
CCCCCCCCCCCCCCGCCCCCCCCCCCCCGCCCCGCCCCCCCCCCCCCCCCCCCCGGGCCCCCCCCCCGCCGCCGGGGGGCCCCCCACAGGATCAATTATAGCCACTAACGCTGAAACAGAGAAACACTAATGCTGAGGCACCCATAACAGAACCAAGGCTTCAGAAAGCATGGGTTCTTTTAATAAGACAGAATAGGAAACTCTGCCTTGTACATGAGGGTCCTCTCCCATCAAGACCTGTGCAAAAGGGTGCAAGCCATGCTTGTCACTCAATGCATATCTACACAGCACAAGGGCAGTGCTCCCATGCATCTAGCCTCTAGGAGCTTCAGTGACGCTTACACGGACTGTACCTGCACAGGTGTGTTATGCCAAGCCACTATGCACTGTTAAATCATAGGACGTTCACAAAGGACCAGTCAGACACACAGGAAAATCAGCTGAACTGAGCATCCTATTTTACAGGCATGTGTGCTGTTCACCTGGGACAGCGTCTTGCTGGGTAACACATCCTGGGTGAAGGTGCAAGATAGGTTCTGTATCTACACTGGACCAAGGAAGAGAGTCTGCAAATCCTGAATAAAGCACCCAGCTGTAGACATGGCTAAGGTCATGAGATGAGAAATGCAATCAGCTTTGGGTAAAGGAATGAGCCAATCTTACCAGGTAACACCACGTACCTCCAGGCTAGAAGGAACAGCAGGTAGAGTTAGTGCCACGACATTTTCTGAGCTTGATATGACTGCATTTTTGTTGCTGTGGCCCCTCGTAATTTTCTCCACAGCTCTGCTGGCAAAAACAACGTCAACAGGGATGTTCTTCCAAACAAATTTAAGACCGCAAGCTCAACAGACCCGACGGTGGAGTGACTGAGTAACCTTTTAGGCTGCAGACTGTGAGCTCCATGGAGGAGTCATTGTTGCAGGACTTCAGTTTTACTTATTTCAACTTCTCCTGGCACCACGCCCCCTCCCTGACACACCACACATTCAAGCCTCCAAGCAACATATGTATCAAGAGCCCAGCCCTGTGCGCCTGACCCCAGCCCCCGACCTCGTGCACACAAGCGCACCAACGGCACCCTGGCATTCATCTAAATCAACCTTTAACTCCACCTCACTCTGTAAAAATTCCTGGACGATTTAAAGGGTCTTGGGGCCACATGCCAAACCAGCAAGCGGTATTGATCATTCTGAGGGTGGCGCGTCACAGAACACGTCCCTGACCCTTCCCCCAGTTCTTTTCCAGTCGAAGCCCCCCCAACCTCAGGCTTGTAAGCAGTTTTCGTAGCAGTGATGCAGTACCCCATAGGGCCAGGTGGTGGTACTACACTGACTCTGTTGGATCCATTGACCAAACTTCCACCTAACTAACCACGTCATACGACAACTTCAGGAACACGGCGTGGTGTAGAAAACGTTAATCACAAGAAAGGCGTGAAACTAGAAAACACAAAAACTCATGCAACATATACAACATCTACAATGGTACATTAACCACAACCATTGAACTTCCATATGAGGGAGACACTCTCCAGCATAAACTTTAAGGCATTTACATGTATTTACATATAAACCAACAAATAACCTCATCAATTAACACTCATCATATGACACTTACAAACAATACAACTTAAGCCAGTACAAACTAGGACCTGCTCCAAAGTGCTGTACACCATTGTTACAAATAGTGTGGAAAAACAACCATTGTATTCCCCACCAAAACCAGCTTAAAAGAAACATAAATCATTACTCAATCAACCCACGTACAGGAAAAGCCTTCTCCAGTGCTGACTACTGCTGATGGTAGCAGCTTGGTTCTTAGTGAGAAGCTTCTGGTCATGGGACCAATTTACCTCGTTTCCCCTTTCAGCTTAATTGGCACCACAAGAGACGGTTGCAAACACAGGAGACAACAGGCCCAAAGGCCAGAACAGATACACTTTACTAAAGAGCATTAATGTATTCATACAAAATTCAGACTGGATGCTTGGTGCGTTGCAGTAATTGTCAATAGAGATGCGAACCACTAAACCTTAATGGCATCATTCAAGATGAGCCATACAGTATGTCCACAGCAAAAACCCATATCTTAGGCCCAAGCAGATATATATGCCAGTTATTTCATTGGCATCTTATTCTGTGAAGAGGTTTATATGTCAAGTTCTCCATCCAATCTATGACAGTTTAGCAACGAGTGGGAAAAATCTGATAACAACCACTTGGAGAACTTTTTCAGACTCTCAAAGCATCTCAGCTACAGCCTCCTCCCTCTGTTTACATCACCATCTTTTCCCCTGATCATCCAATACTTTACTCACATATCAGGCAGGTTTTACTTTAAAACAGGCCATAACGCCTGGTCCATTATCACTCTCCCACTCACAAACACACACACAAAACCTTATTAAAACCTTATTAAAACATGAAATGAATAAAGTCCAGCAGACATGTTCTTGAGACCAGAAGAGTCTTCTCCATATAAACAGAGTTGCAGGACAGCTTATCGACAGGAAGACCCATAATACTCGCCAATCACACTGTCATTGTCTGCAGTAGAGATTGGAGAAAAGGCACCACAACCCTCTTGCAATGTGCTGGAGAAGTCTGACCTTCTACTGCCCATGCCTCATCCTAGCAGCTTTCAGCATGACAAAGGATTTGCAATGAAAAAACCAAAAAGCCATCCGTTAAAATAATTCCAGTTCTCCGTGCTAATGAGGCCTGATACATCTGCACAATAATGATGCTGTGATGTCACAGGTACATTACAGGTAGGCTGCATGCCATTTGGCACAACGTATCTAATGACCATTGGCAAACCAACCCGTTTTCCTCACGGAATGACCTATTGGAAATCATTAGGATACTAGAGGCCAATACATTTTGCGTTGTCACTGAATGACATCGTTGGGTCAGGACAGATTACCAGCGTGGTTGAGGTATGGTGTTAATAGCAATTTAATTCCTGCGTCTATTTTTTGTGTGTGTGGCAAGACTAGACAAAAAGGTTAGAGGCCTAAAAAAAGCACTGCCTGGTCATCACAGTGAGGCAGTGTAGAGGTTGGGTAATATTATAGTAACATTTAACATTCAAAAAATATAAAGGTTCATCATAATTTTAAAGGGATTTCAACTGGAGTGTAGGAGCTTTATCATTCAACACCACCCAGGCAAGCTCACCTATGTCACCCAATGCCATTGACCCCATTTTTGTAATCAAGCTCACATTGAATCAATATTTACAGGATTAAGTGATGCATTTTCCTATGATAACATGGCATAATGAATGGCTGACACATACAATTACCAGAAGATTAGGCATGTTGGACAGATTTTGTCCTTCAGGCATTTCAGATTCATATTCCTCAAAGAACTTGGATTTTCCCCTCCTGCCTGAAAGCTTGTATGGGAAGGTTAATATTGTCCAGAACTGTTTGCGTAAACCCAGCCATCCGGTAATGGCTGCTGGAAGTTATTTGTGTTTGAGTAGTTACAATAAACATTTCACACGTTCTTGCAGGTCTGCTTTCTTAAGCACCATTCTGTAGTAATCCTTCACTGAAAAATGCTGGAAGCCTGTGTGTTATGTCACCCGCCCCCCCGGATGACCTCCACTGAGACCCTCAGAACGAGCACCCAGGCTGACAGCCGTGGGTGTCGAGGACGCGAGCCAAGGCTCGTCTCTTCACGCCTGGCCGCAACGTGAGCCGCAGAACCCACGGACCATCAATCTCCTGATGAGGTCTGCAGGCAGCGGGAAGCTCTCGCTATGCACTCCCACTCCGCCACGCGCGTTGACCGTAACCATGAACCTCCAGGCATGTGAGGAGTGTCAGCACCTGGTAGGAGCTGTACCTGCACTGCGAGTGCACGAGACTTTTCTAATTGATAGTGCTCCTGCAGCGATTAAGAATGCATTGTCCCAGACAGGCTAATTGATTCTGCTTGGGCAGGTTGTCTGGTGATTTTCACTGAGCCACCTGCCTGTGATTCTCCACTCTGCCATGAGAGGGCGATCACACCTGGACCCCAACAAAATCTCAGACTACTCTGGGACTTAACATTAGTAAGAGGCATAATGAAGGTACTGTGTCCCATATATTGATTGCAGTGACCTAAGTAACCCCCACCTGACCAGTCCTAGAGGTGAATATCAAAAACATACAATTGTACGGACACACATCTGTCTAACACCGGCACGCAAACACATGAAAAAGACATCTTTCCTACAGTAACACGCTCCTCTGGACTCCTTCTCTTTTACAATCACATATTCAATTAATACAGGATTTCAGAAGACTCCAGATAAGGACATCTCCTAGTCCGTCGATAACCAGACCGTGGCAATTGGCTGGAAGTTATTAGACACGTAATTGCCAAGAACAAAGCAAACAGCTCTCAGCTGATACCCTTTAATCTCCGAGAAGGTGCTCAAAGCCCCCGTAACCATTTGAAAATGATCCCAATGAACTTTAATGACTATAGAAAAAGAGGCGGCCTTTGTGTGCAGTCCACTGAATGAAATAAAGTAAATGAAAGATTCCCAAACTGCTAATTAATATCGCACAAACTACATAGCCACAAAAATGTTAGAGTCTGATCCTTCTGCTGCTGCTACTAGAAACTGAGCCTTACTGAGGTTCATACATACCATTAGGCAACAAATAAACTAAGGCTTTTCCCCCACATACTTTCTTAGGTGGAAATTTAGGCCTAACTTACAACACCGCAATACAGTGTCATCTTTATTTGAAAAGCCCCATAAAATTGCACATGGATGATTTTTCAAAAAATCAATCGTAGAAGATTCCATCACCAACCAGCTGCTGGCTCCTCTGTAATCAGAGGCATCTCTGAGCCCAAGTGTTTGGAAAGATCACATCTTTCTGCTTGGTCTCCTAGCACAAATGACTAATATCTAAGCAAGCTGTGACTCTTTGCATGCGTTAGGTCCGGAATTCTCCCCCCCCCCCCCCCCAAATTACATGTCCTCCTGGAGGGAGTTCAGGCCACCCAGCAGCTGCTGGTCCTGTCCAATCTGGTGCAATAACCTCTCTGTGTTAGTTTATACTCCTTTGAAAAGCAAGCATCCATTTCAGCTCCTGCACACCGAACCCCTCAGTTTATTTTTGGTTCCTGGTTCCAGAATGGAAATTATTACAGTTCAGTTATTGTACATCACATCAGCGGGCGCACTGAGCACAGGGCTGCGCCATACTCCCAGCTCACACGGCACACAAGCAGGCGCCCACCAGAAGGAAGACACCTGTTGTAGCGCTGTGTTTTGGATTTCTGCCATCACGCTGCCTACCAGCACTGTCCCACAATGGACCGCACACAGGGCCTCTCAAAACACTTGCCACTAATTTCTTACACAACTTTCAAACAGAGCTGAGGTACATTTAAAATGAACCATGTAAAAAGAAAAAAGGACAAAATTTCAACCTGTTTCTAAGATCTGGTCCACTGCTGTTAAAAAGGAAATGAGAGAAAACTATTTCTTCTGTTTTTATAGGCAGAAATCGTTTTAAATGTGACTTTAGAACTTCTGGGCACCTCAGACTCTGCTCTTTAGTAGAAGTCAATAGGACACTGGCGTGAACTTGATTTGATGCTGAACTATGAGCAGTAATTAAACTCCAACAGCTGTCACAGATAACAGGAAGGACTGCCGTAGGCTAGCTAGGACTGCCGTATTGACTCCACACATAGAAAAATAATTAACTTAAATACCTTTTTTTCCAAGCCAGTGCATTTGTTGCACGGCCCAGTCCTGTGGTAATGAAATCTGTTCAGATTTTTAATGAACCTTCACCAAGACGTGACTTTAGACGCGGGCCCATCCCTGGTGCTAGCAGATCACACATCCGTGGCGGATGGCTTTCACACACTGCTGTGAGTGTGAGCACGCTGGTCAGGAGGCCCAATCAGATGGCTGGAGCATAAGAAAAGGTGAGTCTGAAGGTTGATTTATTAGGCACTTCCAAAAACCTCTATTATTCAGTCACTGCCATATGATGCAGAACTCCTGAACTGATAAGTCAAAGAGGCAAAAGGACAGCCAGGTGGCAGTCAATACTTTATTCATACTTTGTAATCACTGTCACCACATTTTCCACTTTAAAGCTATTGTCTGGACTAAAATAAATCCTGTCAGACGTTCGTCTGCATTAACACAAAACAGACATTAAAAAGCTCAAATGCTTTGTTTCACAGTGATATTCACTAAATTGGAACCCTATTTTCCAATCAGTTAGGAAAGGACACCATTTGAGCCTTTTCCCTAAAGGCCTCGTGTTGCCTAGACGATTATCACTATGCTTCCATGGCGACCCAGTTGCTCCTCCTCAGTAATTGCCTAGAGCACCAAATTTTCCTGAAAGGTCTCGTGAGTTCTTACTGGAAGGAGTCCAGTGGGAGGGCAGGGAATAAAAAAATGTCTAATTATGGCCACAGGTGTCTGGAGAAAAGGAATAATGAAAGAATAAAATAATGCATACCACCATTGGCTGAAAAAACACTGAAAGGAGATTGGGTGGGCAGAGGCTGAGAGGACACAATATGCAGGGTGGAGCCCAAACAAATGGCAAACTGCAAGAGGGCGATGCGAGGGGAGCACGTGCGCACAGACGCGGTCATTGTGCCGCTGAGCGTGGGAACCGTGCCTCCTGACAAGCAGGATCAGCTCTGTGCTGAGAACCAGGGTAAAGTTACAGCGGAAAAAACAAAGGTGTGAAGACAGAGTAGACAGAGATAACGCTGTCTGCCTCCTGCTTATGCCCTACTCAGCATTTCCTCTGCACATTTTCCCATGATGCACCACTGAATACCTTTTTGTACTTCTGTGGTCTGGCGCAGTTCACCTGAAAACCCATTCAGGGCACGGCTTACTAAACCCAAGTGTGCTGAAACCCATCAGCCTTGGCCTCTCCTGGGTCCTTCCTGACCCTCTGTTGTATGCCGGACCGCCCTGGTTCTGTTCAGGTCAAAGAACAGCACAGATAAGCGGGACTCCACGTGCACTCTCACAATGCCCACCACCTCATTATAACAAAGGCATGACCCGTGTCAATGGTCTGCCCATCGCTGTTCACCATCTCCCACTAAACCACCTGCTCAGCAATAGCCAGCTTCGGTTGCCATGCCCGTCTTAGTAAACTTGGCACCATGTGTGTGAGGGGTTAGCTTTTACACTCTGTGAGGGGTTAAATTGCAGACGGCCCAGCGATACAGAAGAGCATTTTTGTTTTTCCGTTTAATAGAAGCAAAGCATTTGAGCAGCGGTGTTGCTTCAGCGAGCTGTTTAAAAAGCATGGTGGCTTAACACGCATGTACCCACCATCAGTGTGCCATGCTTCACAGAAACCCATTAAGGCTCCGGTGACACATTTGTACACGCACAGCAGATTTCCTCTGTCAGAGACTCGTGTCCGGTCTTTTGTCTCATGCGACAGACTGAAACGCTCCCTTTACAGTGACCAGTGAAAGAGAATGTATAATTCTGAGTCCTTGCTGTTTGTTCTGAAGTTATTTATATAAAAATATTACTAGAATATGTCTTGCCACTAGACTACACTCGGTTTCAGTTGATCCCGAAATAAGTCAGTGCATATCCATACCACAAATATTAACTCTCAGTTACACATGAGTAAATATGATATAAGGTGTGATCTAATGTGAATACCGTCAGCCACAGCCTACTGTGTTTTGTGTAAGAATAATGTTAGTGATATGGGCACGTTATGCTCAGCAAAGTACACAAGAAATTCTCCTGTTATTTATATTACTTTCTTAATCCAAACAGGCACTCCATCTACGTTTTCACAGAAATTCCAACACTCTGGATATTTCTGTCATGGTATGTAACTGTGGAACGCCAACACCATCCGTCACGGAGGTGATGAAACATCTGCGCCGAACAGAATTCCTGTGTAGTGGGAGGGGTCTTTTAAAATGCCTCCCCCTCAAAACAGCCAATCCATTCTGCTGCAATGGTGAGGATGGCCAGCCAATCGTCTGTCAGCAAACACTGGAAAAAAAAACCTTTTTTGGTAACAGACCCACACACACAGAGCTCCGGGACCCTTCCTGGGAGGCTCAGCAGTGGCAGGTGCTCCTAGTGCATTGTGGGACAGGGGCCAAGGCCATGGTACCACTTTGGCGCCTTCCTAAAGCTGTGGACAGATGCTGATGGCCACTTAACAGGTGTCCGTTTGAAGTCCCCAGCAATTGAGCTATGCTTTATGAGAGACCAAAGAGAACAACTAAGTATAAACCAAATATAATCTTAAAATATGCAAAAAACGTTTTTAGTAAATGCTCAAATGTAACAAGAGATGGGTGCTAACATCCTGACAATCTTGCCACAGCCATTAACCATGTGCTCATCACTTACAAATGAGCCACTACATTTGCGACCTCACAACATAGGCCAGACGTGCATGCCATTATGGTGTTACACTCATAAGTCCCTGGTGCAGTGTCCAATAGGTTTTCTTTGCTTTCCAAAGGGGGTGGGGCATGTGTGAGGCAGTAGCCACCTCCCTTCCTGATGTAATAGTACACGTGCACGTCACAAACAAGGTCAAACAGAGAATCTAACTAACAGTAAGTGCTGTCCTGTCATCAAAGTGCACACGATGAAGTCTGGCGATTGTCACAACATCACTCAAGTATAGCATAAACAAATAAACAGTAAGTCTGAAATAACTAGAAAAACTGAAACTGACTTAACTTTACACGTTCCTAATGGATGTGAGATCCACAGGACAAATTAAAGACCTGATTAAACATATGCATAGCATGAATAAAAACAAGAGTCTGAGGCCTCTGTTTTTCTAATTAGCGGTCATAGTCATCTGGCTTCATCCTCTCACTTTGCTCACAGAGATCAGTCTACATGTAGCCTGCTTACATTCAGCACCCCCCCTCAAATCTATCAGGGCCTTAGCAGTGTCATAATGAAAACAGTCTCACTCTCACACATACCCTGAAAGGAATCACTGTGAAGAAACCCTAAACCTCAGAATGCTTAAACAGTAATAACACAGCGGCTTTAACCTGCCATCCCCCAACTGGCAGTCCTGTTTCCATGGATGCTATCTGCTCCCCCCTGCTCCAAGCACGGGTCAACAGTGACGAGTTTTCCTGACTGACTGCTTGGACAAAGTGGCTCTGGAGGAGCAGAAAATGTGACACTGGTGCCTATGGCTTGCAAAGCACACCCACGTATGAGCCTGCAGAACAGGAGGCAGATGAGCAACATGGTCAGCTAGGATCAACCACCCACTTCTTTGCTGCAGTACCACTGTAATCCTAAAGGCACACTGACAAGGAAGGTAAACACTTCTACAGCAAGTGAACAACTGTTCCTGAGTCTTCTTTTGATTTGTCTGTGCCTGTACGAGTGACCCAATTAGAAGCCGTCAGTACCGCTGTTTCAGACTGACCTCTACTTATCTGCAGCGCAGAAAGCCCACTTTAAATGCACAATCACATGGTCCTGCCCTTCGCCGGCTTACCACTCATTTGCATGTATAATTATTACAGACGGTTCAGGAATCGTTTGCTAAAAAGCATTATGCAAATTATAATTAACGGTAATTAAAATCCAGGCTGCTTCGAACAGAAGTCGCAGAGCCTGAACGTTGTTTATGAAGCCAAATTAAAACCAATGACGGCACTGCGGGGAAGAAAGGGTACAACAGGGTACTGGTGAATAAGCAAATGCTTCTGGACTACAGACTGGGAGGCTGGAAGGAGTCCAGCTGGGCATGATTCGTTCATATACCTGCCACTCATGTCGAGTTGCCCCGCCCACACCTCGAGCCCGACATGCATCTTTCATTTTGTAGTGTGAAACAAATTGTACCATTCAAGCACCACACAAACAAGCACTTTACATGTTGCAATTTACGTAGAGCTGCAGCTGTAACAGCTTGCAATACAATAACAGCAATAGATAATTTCCCAGAACCTCTAAGCCACCCATAAATAAACAAGTGTTTAAGCCCTTGGTGGAAATGGACTGACATGTCCCTCTTTTTTCTTTAGTAGTGCACAATAGGAGACTGTTCCAAACCATGGCAGGATCACGCAACATTGCTCAACCTCACAGCAGAGCTGAACACACTGATGCCCAGAGTTCATTGGTTGAAGAAGAACAGACTTCACTTCCTGGCCCCACAGGTTTCTAAATGGAATATGCAAACAGGAAAATTAAGGCCCCAGGTGAAAACCGTTTAGGAAATGCAATCAAATTAGCGTCTGACATGAAAACCCTGTCCCGACTGATGCCAAGTGTAAAAGTCTGACAAATGCCAGTACACAATGGTGGGAGCGGTGGGATTTTGGCTTTTTATTATTCTTAGATTGCCCTGTGCCGGTGTTGCGTCGTTTTAATTAAGTGATGGGACCTAGGGTGCTCTTCGATTTCAACATTATTGGCTTACAGGCTTTTTGTTTCTTTTATAAATTCTCTGTGAATTATTAACGTTTAAAAAGAAAACTGCATTGTGTGCCAGGCACTATTTACTGCAAGAATTGTTGCTAGGATGCAGTTCTTGCCCTTGTTAAACACAAAGGCGGACGTCTGTACGTGTATGTGTGTATGTACACACACATACATACATACATACATGCAGAGGATAATTTAAAGGAAAAATCAAGATAAAGTAATTACTAATGGACTGTTCTTGCTGACACTGATCACATCATATATTGACATTCTTAGTTACTTCCTTCTCTGTTTTCCTTAAATTTTGGACTAATGCGTGAGCATCACAGCATCATCACAAGTGCACCGTCAACCACGATCCTTGATGCTATTTAGCGGTGTCTGTTGCATAGATCTAAATGCAGATGTGAATTCAGTCGCTGTTCCTACTGAAACATTAGCCGGTTCCCCAACAATGAACTCTCTGTCAAAGTCAGTTAGATCTTTTCCCGTTGCCATCTTGATCAAAAATCAGACTTAACTGGGTATAATCTGTACAATTTTGCACAGAAAACTAAATGCACAGATAGCTATTCATTTACTTTATTATATAATAAATGTAGTTTAATCTTACTAAACATGTAACTGTCTGTTAACCCAAACTGTAGAAGGCCAGTCACTTCTGCAAGATAAAAAAGTAGAAAAATAATTACCTTTTTTGAACAATAGCAGACCTCTGTTCATTAAGATACATTGTTAATATTCTGCAGACTTTTTGCTGAGAGAAGGCGTTGAGAGATTTATATGGCTCCTGTGCATTGTTGAAGTATGAAATAAAAAAGAACCCCCCCACTCCACCCCCACAGAAAAATGTATGCAAGACAGACTGCTAACAATTAAAAACCACTGCCATTTTTAATTTAATTTGAATAAATCCAATTAGGTATCCCTTTCCCTGATCACCAAATCGGTCGTTTGTTTTCTTGGGTGGGGCGGGGCTGGGTGGAGCAGAGGGAGAAAGGGCCTAACCCACAGTGGTGGAGCTCAGTGCTGGTATGGTGACTATGACTGGCACACTGATAGCTACGTATCAGGAGCCACACTTGGGACAAGTCTGATCGGCCGCCTGGAATGCCATCAACGATTTCTCCATCTCTGGATACACAAGTTTACATGGCGCATGCATTAACTGCGTTTTCACATGCAAACACTCATACAAACAAGCACACGCATACACACGCACACATATGTGCATGCGACAGCGCGCACACGATGCGAACCTGTGAGATTATGCGGTACTAAAGCCATATTTAGATGCAAAGTGATATTTAAACTATGCAAATCCTGTCTGAAACCCGAGGGCACTGGTGTTGCAAAACCGCGTTGCGAATCTCGGGCAAATATTTAATTCCTCAGCGTAGGTTTTTATTTTTCCACAATCAATGCGGTCTGGGGCTGAAGGGCAGAACTATTCGAAGCAAACTGTGAATTGCATGGCCCAGAGCACAGAGACTCCGGATCTCATCACGAGGAAACATAATATGCATTTATATTTAAATTTATACTTGTACAACATTACAAATTGCCCACAACAAAGGCAAATGCGCAAGCGGTAGAGGAGCTCCATTAACAGAACGCATGGGTTGTGCATGTGTAATCATAAACTGTGTACTGGAAAATGCTCACTGCAGCTAATCCCATGCATTTGGCTTTGAGCGTGTGTGGGGGGGGGGGGACCGAGGGCCACTCTGCTGCTGTGTGGAGGTCAGGTGGGCAGCACCACCTTTGTCATGTGGCTCGGCAGACTGAGTTTAATCTAAAGGCACGGGCTCCAGTCACTAGTACAAACACACCAAGGTCTTAAGGTTGATATGCTTCTTCCCACATTCTAACAGAGGTCTTCTACACCCTTTGGAGGCACCAGATATGTAGGAACCATGGCAAATACTTCACAGGATATTACATATGAAATACAGTCTTCAGTTACATATGAAATACAGTCTTCAGTTACATATGAAATACAGCATTCAATCAGAGAAAGGATTAAGTAGTAGAAACTGACACCAGATTAAGTGTATGCATCCCTATAATATAATTTGACGTGTAAAGATGAATGACAAAGGAACCTGTTCCATTTTCCCTGATCTCCATAAATACTTGGTTCTTCTCAATCAATCGTGATTGTAATGCTGTGGCAGAGTACTGCAAGACTGATGCTTTACCTTACCTAACAGGAAACCCAAAAGCACTTAACAAGCAAATCAGTTTTCCAACGGACTTCAAGACATAACACCCTTTCACCGCTTACCTGTTTTGCTGGCTGATGATGGGTTTAAAGCACTCCTGACTGCAGGTTCCGGCTCAGCCACAGGTGCCAGCTTCCAAGTGTGTTCAAGATATCTGCACATTCATGGGTTTAAAAGGATCAGTGGCATTCAAGTGGCATCAGAATATCTGCTTAAACCATGCCTCAACTGCCTGCAGATGGAAAAACTTGACCTAGGGACTTCCATGGGATGGCCGTGTATGTGAAGAGGTAGGAAGTGGTGAGAAACCCCACAGTGAACAGTGTCTGCCTCATTAAAGATCTGCACACTCATGTTTCAGTACAAAACACCCAAAACACAAACATCACAAGGCATAAATACATTTTCCTTGCCAAGCTGTTTTTCCACAGAGAAGCATCGTGCTTGCCAAAGACCACCTTCCTTGAGCACCCTGCGAGTCAAGAAGTCAACTTCATGCTGATCAAATTTGAAGTCAAGCCAGGAGGAAATGAAAAAGGGTTCGGGGAGCAAGAGTTCTGCTGAGAAAGGAATCCCACATCCTCCACATGTTCATTCTTTGGAATGGAAGTCTTTGAAGGCTGGGGGCAGTAGCACTGGGAAACGCCCTGTGCTTGTACGTGTAGGGCTGCTGAAGAGCGGAAACCACGGCAACGTGTGTGTGAGAACAGAAAACACAGGTAGAAGTGTAAAAGAAAATTGGGGCAGATTAAATAAATCATCATCCAAACATACCCCATAGGATGCCTCTGCCAAAGAAGACTGTACTCATCGACAAGGGGTGGGGGGATGGGGTGTACTACTATTACAAGTGCTCCGTAGTGTCCATGGTGACCGCATACATTCCACTCAAGAGCGCAGAGAATGCATCTAAGTGATAAAACTGACATGTCACATTCAAACCTAACTAAAACCTTACTTTACCACCAGCACATCTATACCATACTGTACTGTTCCATGTTTGAATCTGCCTCCACCACATTTTTACCCCTGCGGTACCACCCCATGCTGTGTCAGACAAGCCCTGCTCAACAGCAAGACCAAAGCACGTCAAGCTCCGCCCTCGAGTGTGTTCGGCCACATCATAGTGAAGTGACTGCTTCTTTGACTGCAGATGCAGTGTGTAATCCTTGAGAGATGCTGTTGTAGTTTCAGTTTTGCTTTCAGTTAAAGATAAAAAGCATGAAAAAGCGGTGGGTGGTACCAGCACTATTTTAATATGAGTGTGGAGGAAAATTTGTTGTCTGGAGGGCAAAAAGAGATGGAGTGTAATCACTGATAGCACTGATCAAACACGTTAGCTGCTAGAATGTTATATTTTTACTTTAATGAACTCTGTAAAACTTGTATATGCTTCTAAATCATTTTTTAAGAAAATGCTACAACTGGTATGATAAAGAGGTTCAGGCACTTTCAGCTGTTTGGTCAGTGGAGAAAATACAAGGCAGCTTTGAAGGGTCTGTCAGAAGCAAAATGCTGTCTGCTAAACTGGCACACATGGGAGTATTTTTTACTGCTAAACAAACTCTCAACTCATCATTAATGGGGCAAAATAATGCTGATACTGTATATACACTATAACAAACAATGAACAGAAATGCAATTAATGCAGCAAACTCTTCCATTTTGAAAACTATTGTACACAGCCATGTAGCTGCTTGTGTTCATTATGGCTTGAGTCTTACGCCTAATTTCACATCACCAAGTTAGCCTACAACAACTTCTCAGCTGGACCCACTCGATGTACAAGTAACTCACAGTGTACCAAACTGGCACGGTATAGACGTGCCAGTGGAAAGGCACCATAACTGACCCGCAGGTGGCATCACGCCCCAGCCAGTAGGCTTTAGCAATCTGGTCAGTGTGAGAGAACAGAGAGGTGCTGACTTTGCTCAGATCAGACACCTGTCCCAGCACATGACATGTATTTGAAATACAGAAGCAGCTGTTCGCCGGTTATTTCCAAATAACACCTCATCAAGCATACCGCCGTCCCTGGCTGAGTCACTGCCTGCCTGCCCAGGTGTTCTGACAGCGGTACGTCATGATGCCATGTAATTCTGCCAAGACAATGGATGATCCAATCCTACATGTGCCTTCTTCACAGACTCCATCAGACTGCGCCATCATGAACAAACACAAACTGACTCAATTTTTATTTATTTTTTTTTTTAGCAAAGACAGAAAACAGCGATTCTTTTTTCAAATTACACAAAACATTTTTTTCTGAAAGCGGTCGTATTGCAGCGGTAAACAAACCAGTGATTTATTCAGCTTTGGGGGTACTTTTGGAGACGCATACATCATCGGTAGTTAAAAACGTGACGCAGCACAAAGTGGCTCAGAACCTCAGTCGTGAAATGATGGATGTGCTGCACGCCGCAGAAGAACATTCAGAATCTTCTTCCCTAAACAGTTTCATTAACAAACTGATCAAAGTACCCTGAAGGTACATCAATCGTATCTAATGAAGATTCACAGCTGCGGATCCACCGTCTCCCAGCAAGTCTTCTGCAGACTGACAAGGGTCATTTGTATTCAGGTGACATCCAACGGTCGAGCATTCCGCCACACGTCTCCAGGAAGAAAGTGCGAAAGCCGATCCTGTCATGGAGCGCGATCTTTCCATGGGAATAAGGCTTCCTTCCTGTGTATCTTCCCGCAAGAGCGCCGATTCTGTACACACGGAACTTGGCACATCTCTCCGACACAGCGAAGCTCCTTATTAGGCCCACTTTCGTGAGGGAAATATCCAGTTAAAAAATTTAAAAGGATTGAGAGATTGCAACAAATCACAGCCTGTTTCCTGTATAATATGTGCCAGATATGATGAAGTAAAATCAAGTGCCCAAAACAATAACTTACTGATACAAGGTTAAGGACACTCCCTCCTTGCTCTTTATCCAGGCCAATAAGAAGAGGGCACTGGAGATTTATTGAATCACTCTAAATTGCTTTCAAAATGTTTGTATATGCGTAATCTCACTCAGAGAACAAAAGGCTATTGCGAACCCACCTACTGATGAACACCTGTTCTCACAACCGTACTGTCACTCCGGTCACCTGCATGCCTTCTGGTAGAACACTTACATCTCCTCAGAACTAAGACTGATTCGCAAATGATCATCCATTAATGGAGAGTGACAAATTAATTTTTTTCTTCCAAGTTTGCTCACAAGATGTTAACAGTGAAATTAAAATGCCTACATGTGATCTTGACTCATATGGATGCAAGGTGACTATTTTTCCCATTTGAATGTGTTGAATGTTTACATGTCCATGTCTTGTGGGCAGGGAAGCTCTATATTCTGTTGCAGGGGCAAGGTACATTGAAGTTTATGAGGCTAGCTCAGGGGAGGAGAGCAGGCACCCCCATGTGTGGCTGAAATGCCAGCTTGGCCCCGAACTAACTGTCAACAGGCTGACCTTAGTCTCACTCCTTAGCCACAGCCTGCTGAGGTCACAAAGGGAGGGGCGGGTCATCTCCATGTGTCCTCCAGCACCCAGATGGAGCATGACCTTTCTGCTGATGGGTAGGAAAAAAACCACCTATCTCTGAGCCATGAAGCACTACCATGAACGCCCAGTCTAGCATAACTAATCCACAGTGTGACAGGGAGAAAGTAACCAGTGGCACGTACCATGAGGCTCCAACTAAAACACCTGTGTCCAGAAGCTAATTTCAACCCACCTGCTGCCACCTGGCTGCTCACACAATCACCAATTCAGCCGGGCAATGCGGTGTGCCTGGCAGAAAAACCCCACTGAAATAACGTTAAAATGCACCTGACACACTGCCAGGGCAGATAAAAATCAACCGCCCGGCCGTTCTGCTGCTGTGGTGAAATACGGCGCACACAATATACTGTGCATTGGGTATTAGATTCATATCTCTGAACCGCAACCTTGGGATGTAAAAACATTTTAAAGCATGAATAATTCATATGTATGTGTTTATTCAAAGAACCGCATAAAAGACTATGGACAAGAAAAATCTGTCTGCTAAAGGACACAGAAAGTCATCAGTAAAGCTATTTGGTCTGGAGGCATTTTCAGTTCAAATTTATTCACATTTTAGTCCATAATAAAGCACAAAAATAAGAACAGACCCGCCGTGTTGTACAGCCAATAGTGGCACGCTTCTGTAGGCATGCAGAGGTACACACAGGTGTAACATAGTTGTGCATCAAGAAGTAAAAAAAATCCACCTTCACCCCCCCGCCTCCCCCCGGGCCGACTGTATGACACAAACCCTGTTAGCGCCACTGCATTCGGCTCCTGCATCTCAGCAACACGTTCAAAATCAAATTGCACATTGGCCGCTTTACTACTTGCGGCCGTCTGAAGATATTTGGCGTGGGGGGGGGGGTTAAGTACCTAGGACACGTGTGTGGTGCACAGCTAATGCTCTGACAGTTTGGGACGCAGATGGAAAAGCAGTATCTCCTCTGTTATTGTACAGGGTGGGGCCGTTGCGCTCACAGTAGGCCTTCCTCTGTGCCTCTCCAAACCGTTTGCCTGGCACTGAATCTTCTGGCCCCCGAGTCATGGCAGTAAAACATCCCTTTATTTCATTTTTTCAATTTAATCATGGTAAAAAATGAATTAAATCCGGATGATAAGGTGATAAATTTCTTATACGAGCTGTCAAATGTCGTAACTCAGAGGTGTCTGCTAGCCCCTTCTCCGCACGCAAATGGGGTCGGTGGGGGTGCAGGGGGGGGCAACGCCAAACTTGCGAGAAGAGATTATGATGTTCTTCTGGAAAGCAGCAAGGTTCAGTGAAAAGGAGGGGTAGGCTGTGCCCAGTCTGCATGGCCTGTACTCTGTGAAATAACAGAATTATGGCATGAGTCATTCAAAACGACCCCTGTGAAGAGCGTTTTAAAATCTCACTCCCGGTCGATTCGCTTCCTCTCGGTCCCACCCCCTTCGACTTGGGGCTATCCCCCCTCCCCCCGGTGTAACCAGCAGAGCGAGTCGGTTCCACCAGTTATTGACTGCTTTATCAGCACCCAGTCGCCATGACGCATCGCCGCGTCCCTTTGTGTGTGCGTGTATGTGCACACGCGCGTGTGTGCGTGTAGCACTGACAAGAGGATATGATAATAGTTGTCACAGATCAAGGAAGGGGGACATGTAGAACCTTCACAGGGCAAAACAAATTGCATTTTGCTTATTTAACCCACATAATGGCCCTGCTAGGAGATGGCGCAGAGCCTCAGCAGCCCTGATGTCATATTCACAAGGCCATCTGAGAGACACGTGTGGAAAAACAGGGTATATGGGACACTAGGAAGCCAAATGGGAAAAAAAATAAAAACCCGTAACGACTCTCAAAATTGATTTTGAATCCTTAGTCCCAGAGTCTTCTACAGCAGACCTTCTGCATAGCCGGATTTGTAAGAGAAGTAATTTCAGGTTCTCACAGAAAGTGTAGGTCAAAGGTTACTCCTGACCTGTCTGGGCTCATGACCACACCCATTTAGTGGCCTCCGAGCAGCTGCTTCTCCTTCCACGGTCAAACGAAAGCATCAGATTAATGTCCATCAACAGGGACAGGTGACTGCGAACAAGAGGAGAACCCATGTATTTAAAAACCATGCTTACCTGTGTAGGACAGTCCTGTGAAGAAAAAGGGGCGATGATATATAACAGATCATTACAGTGTACCATGGAACATCCATCCATTATCTTAACCGCTTATTCCTGGTGAGGGTTGCGGGGAAGCCTGGAGCCCATCCCAGAGCACATAGG
>JABJVR010000021.1:7120444-7147550 GCA_025773905.1 Chitala chitala
TGTGTGTGTGTGTGTGTGTGTGTGTGTGTGTGTGTGTGTGTGTGTGTGTGTGTGTGTGTGTGTGTTGGGGTGGGGGGTGTCCCAGAGCAGGAGGGCGCTGTTCTGCTCGTCTTCTGCTAGTTCTGTGCCCGCCCTTCCGCAAACGAGGGTTGGGGCCCTGGTCATTAGCAGAAGGAGCCAAACCCCCCCCTTTCAGGCAAGAAGCTTGGGAAGATGATGGCATAGATGATGAGGCTGCTGTTGAAGGTGGGGATGGAGTGGGACTGGGCGGGGGTGGAGAGGCCTGACATGAGCGACAGGCTCACGGCTAAATTACAGTGACTGCCGATCTTGCTGACGAGCTGACAGCTCGTTATTGCCTGTGGCTCAGTACGCCCCCCCACAACCCCTCGGTGTCGTATTAGCCTTTGACGGGTCCTATGATAAGATCATGCTGGATTAAACCCACTTAACAAAAGTGGCAGCTCCCTATCTTTACTGATATGCGATGACACTTAAATGCATCCAAATCTGCGACAGCAAACAAGACTAGTGTATTGGAAAAACGAAAATCAAAGTTAGCCCTAAGACGAATCTCAGGACGAATGTCGAAGCTTTGGCCACAGTTCCTGTAAAGACCATGGCTAAGTAAAATCATTCTGCGCTCCTAGTCTCCAAAAATTACTTCCACCCGATTACAAGAAAAAACCTCTGTCAGACAATTTGACTGCTGGACAGAGCTTAATGACCTCAACCACACTGCCCTGGGGTGCTTTTCTTTTTATGAGGGCCCTCATATCCATCAAACTGAAATTAAAATTTTAAATAAAAGTGCCAGGCTGAACTCTGTCACAGCCCCTCTTATGACGGACTGCTGAAACTTGCGTGTTTTAAAAGAGAGGCAGATGCAACCATCCTGAAATGTGAGCTAACATTGAAGCATTCTCCGGCAGCTCCAGCCCAACTCCTTAGCCTTCTACAAAAAAAAGTTTCACCGCAGGTCTCAGTACTGTCCCTTTTCTGGCCATAGGAGGGTCTTTTACCAAACAAAGGCTGTAAAGCCCTTTTACGGCATGTATTGTCAGCCTTTCTGGTCTAATGTCAGCTTGTTTTTATTTGCCTGGCTAAAGACAAGTAACTTTCCAAACTGCAGACAAGATAAATATCTAATCCACATTACAACAATACTTTCATCTTCTTTGAAATTCTTGGGGGGGGACTACATAACATCCCAAAGAGGGTGTTCAGAATATTAAAAGTGTAGCTTTTTGAACTCTGGCAGAATCCCCAAAATAACAAGATTCCCTTCAAGCTAATGGGGCCTAAAGGTGCCTTGGGGACATGAAATTCTCTTCACACACAGTTTCCTGGAACAACAATGAAATTTCACCTGGTTTATGGCAGCCTCCTCAAACCAACAGCCTCCAGTGCTATCCTCACCTCAGCAAAGCTTCAGCTTCAGCTTCCTCAGAGGTGACAGATAAAATATGAAGACCTTCAGCCCAAGTGACCAATGACCAGCAGGGGACATGCCACACTAAGGAAGGACAGCATGGTCTGTTCTCCCCTGGGACAAGAGGAGGTGAATTGAGGAGAGAGATCACCCACCCCCCAGATGTCCCTTCTACCCCACCACTGACACCTCTGCTGAGGGACAATTTAGCTCACTCATTTTTTTTGGCTTCTATAAATTGTTTAAAAGTAACCAAAACCATCAAAACATTGAAGGAAATGAATTTCCTAAGGACAAAAAGTCAAAAGGTAACATGAGCGCTTGACAGTGAGCCAACGGTCAATAGAGGACATTGGCTTGAGGCTTGTCATGCACTCTGTATATAGAGATTATAGAGTTGACACAGGAGGTAAAAGATGTGACCAATCTGACCAATTACAATCAATTAAAGGTTTTCCCTCTCCTTCTGCCTCTCTAACCAAACCACGCTGATGTCTATTGTATCTGGGGGTGAAACGTTTCAGACGGATTTCAGCCATGACCCCCCAACCCCCAAAGTCACGACAACGGCTGCGAGCTGTGAATCTCAACTGACCTTAACAGATGGCATGCCGCCCCCTCTCCGAGTTCGCGTGCCCCCATGGCCAAGGTCAAACCCTTGCTTTTGTCCCTCCAGCCCAGAGCACGTGCTCCCCCAAGAACAAGGCCGGTGACCCTAGTTAACTCCAGCCCACCAGGAAATTAAAGCCAGAAGAAAAATTAACTTTGAAAATATTAAGTGCTTCACTAAACAAGTGGGAGGACTGTGCTGTCCACAATTATCTACTCTCTTCCATCTGGTTGAGAGCAACAGCGAACCAGAGTAGAAGGATTCTCAGACAAATTAAGAAAGTGGCACACACCTCCATTGCAGAGATCTCACAGCCAGCTGCCTGGATGGACACAACAGGCAGAAGAGGCACTCACAGGAGCAGAAACACAGTTTCTTTAGTCAGAATCCCTTCAAAACCCACGTCTCATTGTTGATGTGCTTCATACACCAACTCTCTCAGCATCCTACTAGTGACAGAGGCATTCACCTAATAGAATGGGTAGCCATTCTATTATTTTAATGGCATGAGCACTGATGAATGATGGGTGATGAAACAGAGCTGCTTCTTGAATATCGTTTTTGTGATCAGTCCGGGGGAGTAAATATCCTTCAGGGCAGCCTTCTTGGTTAGCACAAGGACAGGTGAGAAGTAACGGCCAAAGCATACAGGTGCCTACCCTGCTGATGTAAGCAGAGAAGGCGGCATCGATCCTTCGGCCCGACTGCTGTCGTTAGACCTTTCTTCTTTATCGCCGGCGCTCTGACGCGCCTTGTAAAGTTGTCCCGAGTATTTACTGCAGCCCAGCTTGGCCTCGGCCTCCGCGGAGTCGCAAAAAAACGGTAATCAAGGTTCAGAGAAATCCCTGAGCCGCCTTTCCAAGTCCTTCAGAAGCCGTGGACCTACGACCAACCGTAAAAGCAAACGGCGGACCGTGCGCTCCCGTGATTGCATGCGCTCTCTGGTGACGCAGGAGCAGCCCCGAACTCATTTACCGACATTTGAACACGCTCTATCAACAACAACAACAACAAAAAATGTTTATACACATCGAAAATAATCTGCTCTTTTATGCCCAAAACGAATATGTATTTCACATACTCCTTCCCTCTGAGAATAAATAACAATCACAGGATAAAACTAGTAAAGGGACTAGGGTAGGTCGTGTTGACTTTTGAGAAAGATCAAGAGGCCTAAATGGTCTACAGATGAATATAGAACAAGGTTTCTATAAAATTTGGATACTAGAAAATAATGATACAAGAACAGTGAAGCTGGAAGACAAGGAGAGGGAAAGCCCTGAAACCACCACCTCCCTGGGACCTCAAATACTGGCACAGATCAGCGGTGGGAAGCCTCCTTACCCACAGCACCACCGGTGTTAGACGCTCAACAGAGGGTGCAAGCTTGGTACTCTCTCTCCCCGCATTTGCCGTCGCATCTCCTGCTCACCCCCTACCTGCGCATCTTACGTTGCGCCATCTGTCGCAGATCTTCTTTTAGAAGAGCCAGGGCTGGTTCCAGGTGGTAACGGTTTCATCGGTCGAGGTGACTCACAAGGAACACAGAAGTGCTGTTAGCACCAGAGCACCCCCTGCCTCATGCAATATGCCCTCCTTAATGCCCGGGCACTTTTCTGCACACAGATGCCCATTAGGCTGTATTTCGTAGTCTGCATCGATCGTATACCTGACTATAGTGGTCCAGTCACCTGCATGAAGAGCTAACTGCTCTCACAATTACAGGGTTTAGCAGACTGCCCACAAACCTATAAAACAAGACCTCACTCTCCCAATCAATGTCCCTCCGTTTTACAGCGCCGAATTGCTGAGATGCCATTGGTGCAATTACTGTGGTTCAATTCTTGGCCGCTCTTCCTTAACACGCTGCCTGCTTGCTCACGCCTCAGCCTGTCTGAAGATGGATGATGAATAGCCCAGTGGACATTGATCTCAGAGCTGAAGACCACTGTGACTTCCAATGCATCAAGAGAATTCCAATCAAAATCTGTGTATACATGTACTAATCACAATTACTCTAAAAGTATTCGTTTAAAAAAAAAAAAACGAAAACACTTCAGTTTCCCTCAATCCTATCAACTGTTGTTTTTAAAAAGACAAAGCCCTGCCAGGCCCTGATATGTTAAGATCCAGAGATTTGGTAATCCTTGGATCCAGATGGGCTCACTTCCCGCACCAGCTGTGTATGTGCTCCTGGCTCGCCGTGCTTCAAGCACGTATGTTTTGTTTTCCACTAAAGCAGCTGGAAACATCTGCCAGAAGGGCAGAACAGCATCTGTCCCAGAGTGCTCTGCTTTGTTGTGGAGCCTCTCAGAACTCCGTAACCTTCAGCAGGCAAGGCAAGATGAGGCCCTTGGCTGGGGGTGGGCGGGGGGCTCATTACCACGCCGTCCTGGTTCCACCGCTGCTCTCTCATAGGGGAATAAATTAGCCGAGAAGAAATGTGTCCGTTTCCATCGTCCAAAGGGCCTGTGCTTTATTATTTTTCAGACATGCTAACAGAGTGCCTCAGGGAAGGAGGAAGCGCCGGCAGAGCGCTCCTCGTTCTCCAGCTCCAGGAGCCACGCCGCTCAAAGTTCACGTGTCAACGCTTTGCCGGGAAGCGGCATGAAAGGTTGGACTCGTTACAAAGTTCTGAATTACTATCTTCAGCGAGAGGCATCTTTCACGGGGACACGGGCATGCAGCGAATGCACTCTGCAGTGGGAGGCAAGATATTTCAAATGCAGAGAGCAGGGCTGCACAGAGCGGTTTTTGTGCAGATATCTGGGATTATGGGATACATGGATATCATGGAAGGACTAAATCTTCCCTACATCCTCTGGGGCATTTGTGGTACAAGGGGGAGCTAAATAAAAACACAGAACTTGAACTGAAAAGAACAAAATTCATGGGAAACAGAAGCAAAGTCCAAGCGTGGCTGTGATATCAGTATGTATTTTTTAATAAAATGAAGGCAAAAAAGCACAAGGTAGCCCACCATAAAAGTGAATCCAACCAACAGAGTACAAACGTAAAGCCAACACCTTCAGTTTGCACCCAACTAAGGATTATAGGCCTGCTGTGTGTCTCAACTGCATAGATCTTAAAGATATAATCCAGAACAGAGTTTGCACAGACAGAGTTTATCGAGTTAAAGAGCACTGAGGAAACAAATTAGCGAGGGTAGGTGAGACCTCGGGAGTACATGTCCCACACGTCTGTTCTGCGGAGACCTTTTGTAACTGTCAGCATTTTTGCGAGTGAGGTTGCAGTGCGGCTCTGTCCTGTGCAGTGGCTGAACAGGAAGCCGTCTCACTGGCTGTCCCTGGGCCACCTGTCTGTCCCATACAGCTCGGAGTCCATTAGGCTCTGCAAGTGGGCTTGTGTGGTAGATGGGACCAGTCTTTAAATGCATCTGCCTACTGAGCGTGCCCTTTAGTCTGCGTCCATCCAAATGTATTATCGATCAGCATGCCACGTTTGTTGCAGAAAAATATAATTAAAACACCAACGCTTAGCTTTATACACGAAGATCACATAACACAATTTTATACCTTACCAAGTATTTTTCAAGGAAACTCAGCACCGATTACTATTTAGTACTCAGTAGGAGTCAATTTAGGTGTACTGTGTTTACTTTCGGTAAAGAATTTCAGACTATATCAGCAACATGCCACTATTCAGACCTGTGGTCGCTACACTTTAGCATGTTTACAACCAGCATGTTAACTGTTCATGGCCAACTCAGCCACACACTGTTACACACAACGGGTTCAACCATAAGACAGGGCTTGGTGTCTGAGGAGTGAGCAACCAACCACAGAGGCAGATGTAAGGGCTACCACCACTATCAGCATTAATTAAGACACTTCTGGAACAAAGCTGTCAGAGCACTCACAGAGAGTGAAGCTCTTTCTTCAAAAAGAAAAAAGCAGGACAGGGTTTCAATGAGGATGTTTTTTAAAATCATGCACAAAAAACAAGGGGACGGGGGGTGAATGAGTAACATGCTGTCCACAAGTGGGTTGCCGAGAAATGAGAAGCTCACTGAGGCACAGGCAGAGAGGGAAGCTGGTCGACTGCTCAACCTGTTCTACAGGTGAGAGCCAAGTGATGAAGTAGCTCTGCTCCCCTCTTTAGATCCCTTCCATCAGGCTTCGATGAGACAAGCATATTGCCTTTGTTTCCACAGGGCAGCAGGGTGGGTTTTAATCAGAAACTGGTTGTAGGTGTGCTTGGCTGTGACAAAAAGACCCCCTGGCAAATAAAATAAAAGGGAAAATGCTGTTTACGACTGACATAGACGGCTTTCGAGCCACAGACCCCCCTCCCCTTAACAGTGGGTAACAACTCTGCTCTGATGGCCTTATCTCCTGACAGCAGAGATGTCCTGGTGAAGGGAAACGCAGAACCTGCTGGGAACGGAGTGGTTTCTTGGACTTGAATCCAGAGTGCAGCGGCCTTATCTCTGGTTTTACCCCTGGATCGCGTTCCAACAGCCTGGGACTCAGCAACAGACGCGCGCCCGGCCGCATCCACGTGATAACATTCTGTATGCGGGACAGACACCGAGCCCAGTGACTCAGCCCAGTCTGGCTGACTCCAAATCACGATCGCAGCCTCGCACCAACAGGGGGTCAGCCATAGCTGCACGACCTCCGCAAGTGTTTGCTTTCAAATTTTACTTACATCCAACTGTCTCTGCCTCTCTCCTCCCAACAGCAACAAACAGTGCGAATAAATTGTTCACCACAGCCTTTGACATCTGCTTTCACAAACGGAAACTCAAATGAAAGTCAGTCACTCTGTTGGCACGTAGATCCTTTAGGTAAGGAGTCAACAAAGCCTTTTTCTGAACAAAGTTTTTTTTTTTTTTGAAACGCCAAGGATGCGAACAGAAGTACATCTCCTCCTGTGACTTTTCACGTGGCTCCTCTCGGTGTAGGGCCTTCTTTGTTCCGAACACAATGCTGAACATCCTTGACAACATCAAAGCTGCAGGAGCTGCAACCCATTTCGCTAATTACCGCAGAGCACCCGGAGCAAAGCCAACAACTGTGCCAACTTCCGGACGCATGTCAGCTCAGGGAGGCACAGAGTCGCTTTCCAAGCCTGGTGTGACCTGGGGGGAGGGAGGGGGGGGGGGAGCATGACAGCCGGTGGAAACTGAGAATTTTCACACTACCATCCTGAATGACAAGGGAACAGGCCTATAAATGCACATCTAAAGACTGAAAAGTTGATGTTTGATCACAATGCCATCTTGGAGGGAAACGAAGGGGGGCGGCAACGTGTTTGCCAAGGTTACCATGGAGCTTGTTTTCAACCAAAAGCCCTGGCGGCAGTGCGTTAAACTCCAGTACCTAACCTTGGTATTTACAACCTGCTAGTGGGTCCTAATCGTACTATGGATTATTCAGTAAAATTGGTCCAGGTAATTTACAGCTATTTATGGCTGAATAAATTTCTTGACCCTTTCTCATAGGGAGTATATAGACCATAATCTACACGGAGCTGGGGAGCTGGGGAAGGGGGGGGTCACTGCATCATTGTGGAACAAGCATTGTACATTTTCTCCTGTACATCAGCATTCATCCACACAAACCTAGTCAGCACTTGGCATGCCTGCTGACCCACACACCCTCCTAACAATCAGTCATTTTCTGCAAATCGGGTCTGAATACGAGCTCGTCATGACACCTGTCACAGGGAAACCTGGCTAACGTGCAGAAGATGCTTCGGTCATCGATTTTCTCCATCTTCAGCTGAGGCAACAGCTTTGGGGCATTCACTGAAACAGTCCAGTGACACACTGGGTTGGTCTTTGTTTGCCACAGTAAGCCCTTTCAGGGGAATGTTCATCTCCCTGACCAGGCATCCAACGCCTCGACAGGAGGGCGGATGAGGAGGTCCATCTCATGAGAGTTGGGAAGTTGTGAACAGAGTCAGTGACAGAAGAGACATTACCCAAAATGCACTCTGCCCTGCCTAAGTGAACCCCTCTGGGAGCCTGCTTTCTCGGCTGAGTCTGGTATACTGATGATGTGTGATTCCTGAAGTCAGGGGGGACTGTGAGCATTCACAGAATAGTATTTCTCTTTCTTTTACACCAAAATCAAAATCAGATCCATTTTCCTCCTGTGCAGACAGGATTGCCTGTCCTTTTTTTTCCAGTGTCAGCAAACTAAGGTTATTGTCCCTCTACTATCGGGTCTTGTTGTAAAAGGACGGCCATGTAAAGTGCCACTGTATTTATGCAAATTCCCTTGGAGAAAAGAGAAAAAAAAAAATAAAGGGTCGATGGTGGAGATAATTATCTTGATTATTCCAGATACATTATTCAACACGCTTTGAGTAAGGGCCCTTGCTCCAGGGCCTTCTCCCCCTAAGTGGAGATTCTAACATGGCAGATGTTTAATTATTGTTATTTTAAAGACAACAGCTCATAATGAAGTGCACATTATCCATACATTATCTGATGCTCTTAAAACAATCTGCTTTCTAGACTCATTTCATTTTACCTCCTTTATGTAAATGCTTGTTTACAGTGTGTCTTTGCTATATGTCTGTTTTCTGTCCATGCCAACTCAGTCTGTTCCAAAAGGACTTGACAAAGGCAGGTGTTTCCATGTCAAGGAATAGACTCCCCATCAAACCCAAAAGAAGAGCAAAAGCAACCAACAGCATGACCTTTGCCACCAGATGTTCTCTGACACGAGTCTGTAGCGCAAACTCCCCCAAACAACAAAGGCCAGCAAGATAACAAAAGTACCCCCCCCCCCACCACCACCAAGTCTTTTGGGACGAAAGCTCCCAGGCAAATCCGACAGGCTGATAAGATCCTGAATTCTCCCAGTAACCAGAAGAGGCACAAGAAAAGCATCAATTATTCATCTGAAGGCCTTATGTTTTATCAATGAGCTAATCTTTCTATATATGTTTTACATCAGAATCAGAAAGCATCGTTTTGCTTTCCTTATAATTTAAATTAAATATTCAATCGCTGGCTGGGATATGAGCTCTCCACAGGACATAAACATACACCGCTATCTTTGAAATTGATCTCCAAAAATTAAAAATCCTCTCATTTATAATTTGGCAAAATCGTTTGATTTAAATGAAGTTTTGGGAAACAGACAATTCGATTATTAACAAATTTCCTCTGTTAAGTATTTCACATGAACACACGCTGTCATTTTTTGCTACGCTGATCTAGTTACAGAAGATTATCCATGTTGTCTATAGTTAAAATATATATATATTAACTGCAGCAGAGCCAGACCGTCACAACAGAATGGCATTAAGTTAATGGAGTGATTTAATGAAGTATAAATGAAGACTCCCCTAATCTGCAATCCACCTTCCACCATGTATAAAATTCAGGGCCCCCTAACAGTAGCGAAGCACCAAGAGTCCTGCAATGCCGCAGTCTGCATCAGTGCCCTGCCCTCCTGTAGGCTTTATCCTCAACTGCCTCCGCACCCCCACACCCATTTGATAACAACAGCCTGGCACTGTGTTGTAAATATCAGGCGCATGGAAAAAGCTGTATTCTGTCCTGGTCCAACCCAAGGAGACACGCATATGCATCAGTGGCTTCTCTCAGTGGGAAAACCACTTAAAATGGAGAGGGATGGTTCTGATAAAAGGTCCAGAATCAAACTCATCTTATTTCCCAGCTGGCTCTGGGGTTAATAATCTGCCTGCCAATGCACTGATTACGGGTGCTAGGCAGAACACAAAAGGAATCAATGGTTTTCATTGGGCTAGGGAGGAAATATGTATCAGTAACACTCAGGGAGATTGCCTAAGTGGCAAAGGTGAGCCAATTAACTGTAATGAATTTGTGAGCCTCGACCAATTACCAAGCAACACACACAGCGCCGAGACTGGGGGAGAAACCAACAGTCAATGGAAATCGACTTTTTCTTGTTTAAAAAAAAAAACATTTTAAATCTATGCAAAAGCACACTCCAGGACGCCACAAAAAAGAACCAACGCAGCTCAGTCTTAGAACCAGCATCTTCCCGCTCAACAGGTGTGACAAAGGTACTCCCGGCCAGGTGTCACACACAGCCTGTACACAGACCACATGAGTTCGCTGTGGCTGAATGCTCTTGAGAATACTCTTTCATGTCCACATGGCTTGTCGTGAGGAATGGCTGCAACTACCTCAGGGGTTTGTTCAGAATGCTCAAAACCAAGCTCAGCTTCTAGGACAAGCTCTTGTGATGGTCTTTGGAAAGCCTCCAGAATGACAAAGTTATTTTTTGAGTGCTATAAAGGAGGCTTATGTGAAACACACACACACACACACACACACAATGGGTTACTTGCACATTAGCATCCATTCAACTATGCTCAGAACTGGGACCTTCCAAACCAATCTGGACAGTCCTATAATCCCTAAAGTACACAAAAGCCCATCCTACAACAAAACTGTCCAATCAGCACACAGTAACAGCAGTGACTGGCAGGTATGAAGACTGATCCTTAGGGGTTACTATACTATTAACAGGCAGGGATTTGTATGCAATTCAGTCCATTCACCACTGAGATAACATCTTAAGAAAAACTCAAATAAAACCATGGCTGATGTGCAAGGACCACTCCATACACCAGCATAAAAAAAAACACAGAGAGAGCCTTTTACATAACTGAGGTAGATGCAAATGGCCTGGCAATCACGTGGTTGCGACGCTCCATCTGGAAAGCTGGTTTCTGCACACCGTGGTTCCAGGAACCACTTTGCAACTGTACTCTTCACAAGTGCTGCAATGTGGCAGCTACACAAGGAGCCACTTCAAAACAAACAAACAAAAAATCCGAAATTACACTTATGAACAAGTACAAGCATCGTATAATGTGTGTTGTGTGGCATTTTCTGCTCAATAAGTACACGGTTTCATTCCGCCAGTAGACCTGCTCATCAACCATTAAATAAGTGAAAGGAATCTTTTATTAAGTGTGCTCTAGTGAATGTTTTACAAAAACATAGCAGATACAGCTGAATTAATGAAAGCAGTGGCCTCACTCGCTAAACTGCTGTGTGTTTTCTCTTACTAAGCAATGTCACATTGGGGCTTCTAGGGTGCATCCAGATTTGCCCACTGATTTGACGTCTTCATTGGTCACCCGTATTTTAAAGGATGACACAGGGAGTGGTTTACAAATGACCCAATGCTGGAAGATACATTTTATTAAGACTGCAGGTCTCCCTATGCTGAAACCCTTAGCATACCTGTTAAAATAATGCACCTTTAGCACTTGCGTTGACTCCTACTGGCTAGCTCCAGGTTTCTCATCTCAAAGCCCTGGGGTTTATTTAAAAGCAAACAAGGAAAGAGACATCATGCACAGGCTTTTACCACACAGATAACCACTGAGGGGGGGAGGGTTGTGTTAAGGGCTGATGTCACCTTCTCAGGGGATGCATGTCATAGCATATGGAGCACACAGGGAGTGGGAACGGTGTGTCTGTCTAACACTGGGTAAATTATTAGGAGTTTCGTCCCAGGGAATCATTTAGTGATAATGGGAGGAGATGGGGTTGTTCCAAGAATGAAACTCAAGAAAAGGATGTGTTGTTTGTGAAAAAATTACAAAAAGCTAAGAATGCACAAAAACTAAGGTGAAAGAAAGAAATAAATGTTGTTGCTAAAAAGTCACCCTGCATCCCCTAAGACTGGGGAAAAAAGGCAGCCTCCATTCCCATGACTGTGGACCCCTCAAGAGGAGCAAAGCAGAGGGGTGGCATCCCAGCAGATTCTTTGCTGTGAGCCTCAGCGGTCATGTGCTCTTGGCCTGTGCCCCCCCCCCCGCACCCTCACCTGCACTCCTTCCCTTGTCTTAATTACAAACAGCGATAGGCAGCTGGGGTCCATCTGTCAGGCCCGTCCAGAGTACAGATGTCCCGCACCCCATGCTCTGCTCCATCCTCCCCGGGTTTCCACCACCGATGCATGTCCACTTTTAATTAAAGCGCCAGGGATCAGCAGGCGTGGCTTGTCGCCCTGCACGACGCCCGGCCCACCGCCCTTTTTGTCTGTCTTTGCTGCTTGCTGGGCTTGGACAGGTGCAACATTACGGTGAATTTATTCTCCATAAAGCAGGCAGGGAGAAATAAGAGACCCCGCCCACCCCCAGCTGGCAGCCAACTGTAGCGCAGCAGAGAGCTTCTGCCTGACAGCTGTCCCACCACTTAGAGAGCAGGCCATGAAAAAGCCCCTCACTGAAGGAATTTCCGGAGCGACACCTGAACACCTGATGACAGAGCACTGAGCTGCCAATAGGTTGACCCTGTGACCTGTGACATCACTCGCTAGCTAGTGCGCTAAGCAAAAACAGCAAAGAGACCATCAGACCTCCACCATAAATCAATTGACGCCCAATGATTCATAACGCATATCAAACTGCAATGTATAAAAAGGGACATGATGATCCAAATCCCTTACAAGAGCTCTCACAGATATGTGACAATAAATAACCTTTAATGACAGATGATCTTGTAGAGCATGTCTATACAGAATACCAAGACCTCTCTGTCATGTCTGAAGGAAGCTTTGCTACTGCATAATCAGTTTGTCGTGTACTGCACCATCCTGACCAGCCTGACACAAAAAAAAAAAAAAAAAAAAAAAATCAGGGTATTTTCTCTGGACCCCACTGGCGAGAAGATAGATTCCAGGACACAGAGGTAAAAGAAAGACGTTCAAAGGAACCGGGTCCGTGGATTAGAGGGGAGCGTAGCAGAACATGGGAATTTCAGGGCTGCCTCAGTGACAATTGATCCACATAAGGCCAAAAGCAGAGATGGCTTTCCAGAAAGCTGAACCAAAAGCTTAAAAACACAGGCTTCTCTCTCTGATCCGTTACACACCGTCCAGTAAATTCACAGCGGCAGCTGCTGATCTCATCTCACTTTACACTCGCTTTCAAAAGGAAGCCCAGATGCGCTGTGAACAGTCAAGCGCAATGAATGAAGCAGGGAGATTATGGCGTCGTACGAGATGACTTTGGGAGCTGCACCCGCGTGACCGAAACCTTCTGGAGAACCCAGAAGACACAGACAGTTATGGCACATCCCCACAAATGTGTGCTGAAACAATATGGCAGCACGGAGAGCGTCCCCCAGGGAACGGTATTACAGACCATTCCACACCTTCTCCTCTTTGTCTGAAGTTTATCACCGGCAGAGTGCGTTTAAATTTAAATGAAGTATGACAGTGTGTCGCGTTTATGCACACAAGCAAAAGAGCGGCCCATATGCTCGGCAAATTCGGCGCCGGCAGAGGAGGCCGCCCGCATGCCTAATCGCCAACGCTACTTTCAATTTCAATTTCCTGCCAGTCCCTTTCCTGCTCGTGCTGGGGAAGTTCTGGCATCCGAGCGCCGCTTATGGAGATTAGGGGGAAAAGAGCAGAATTTGATAATCACACCTGCAGGCAAACTGTACAGCCAAGCGAAGATGTGACCAGGAAAACACGCAGCAAAGCGTCCTTATCTGCTAAGAGACAGACCCTTTCAAACCAGTGGGAACAAGCAGGACAAAGGGATCTTCCTCAAATGTACAACGCATCGCTGCAATGACGCGCACCTAACCGGAATCCCTTCTCAGATCCAGGTTTCAGTGCATGGAAAATATCCGGCACACTTCACTGTTTTGCATGCAGCACTCCGTCTAATGACATTCAAAACACACCAGGAAATTGTCTTCGCTAGAGAGCTGCTTCATCCACGGTGCCTGCATTTACAAAACGTTCACGTTGTTTTCAGATGCAGAAGACAATCAGAACACTGACTTTCTGAGCAGATTTAGTAAGCTATAAAACCCTTGCTGCCATTGTTTACAAATCCAATGTTTCACACTGCCGAGTTAGAGCAGTTTTATGTTCTGCCCACTTTCTGAAGCGAGGAGAAAAAAATCTCTTCATTGATATTCTGCACGTGCTGCGATGTTCACAAAAAAAAAGGAAAAAAAAAAAAACATGTGCTCCGACAAAAAGAAGCTTCAGCCTGCGAGTTCATTTTCATTCAGAAGAGCTTGTGTGTCACAGACTGTCAGCATCTCTTCTCTGGGAAGCCACCATGTGGTTCTGCACAACGCTGACCGACAGCCACTGAAGGCATCAGACCTTTAACCAGGCGCTAAAGACTCGTGTCTAAAACTGTACGGGTGTGAAAGAAAAACACCTCTCAGCACACAAAGAAGACAAGGCTCCAGAAAGGGGGGAGAGAATTCCTCTGGTCAGCACCTTCATCAGAATACAGACGCAGAAACACCCGCACTGTTACACACACCATCAAACAAGCTCCAAACCAGCTTCATTTGTACAACACCCAAGACTAATTATAACATAATATGGTCTCTTTTAACATTAGCTTTGACAAAAATCCATAATTGTATTTCTGCTCATTTTTATTGTTTCACATTTGCCAAAAGCTTAAAGTTGCACTGGAAAAAAAAAAAAAAAAAACACAAAATCTGCAAACTAATTCAGGAGAGAAGAGGGAGAATATGGTGCAGGGGGGAGCCTGGTAACATTCCCCTTTTTCCGTTTTCAACAATGGGCAGGAGATAAATCTAAAGGATTGTAGGTCTACAAACATCCCAGACTTATCCTTAACAATGTCTGATGAATATTCAAATCGCTCATTGTGTATGCAAAGAAACCCTAGCAGCCATTTACAAAGTACAGCCGTTAATTACTGCACCCCAAAACAAATGTTCTGCACCCCCACATCAACAACCCTCCAGCTTTTAATTAACAAAATCACTGCTCTCTCCCTCTCCCCTTTAATACTGCTGGGGATAAATTATTTTTGTAACACAGAATTAAACTGCATGAATCCTCCTAAGATAGATTTCTTTAACATAACAATGAAAGGTGACAGCTATGAACAGATGAAACAGTTGTGTGTGTTCTGTCCAGGCTTGTTTGATGTAGCTGATTGTTCTGCGGAGTTGGACTCGTGTATTCTGAAGTCTCTCAGCACCGTTCTAACAGGTGCATGGGACCAACCCGTCCTCACGAGGATGTTTCCCAAACTGCTCTTGGACCTTCGCCACAAAACAAGTTTGTCCTCCAGCTGTGACTTTAACTTGTCATGGATCAGAGATATTCGGGTGGTTCGGCTTTACAGATTTTATTAATTTTCAACAATGGACCTAAAGCAAGAACCAGCAAATACAATGGTGATCAGCCTTTCAGGTCTCCCAGGGTTTGCCAGCAGCTGAGAACTGTGGTCTGCAGTTTGACTCCTGACCCTGTTGTGGGTTTCCCACCAACCAAAGGCGCAGAACGGTACATGGGCTGACTTTTCTGGTTCACAGCAGGCTCAGCAATCTCCCTAAGATCCACATCTTTGACTAAAACTTTTCAACACTGAACCCATATTACCGTTGGCTGGTAAGCCCATAACTACCTTCCCCTTTAACACACGCTGACAATAAATCTTGAAACTTCCAAGTTAGTCACATGTCAGTTAGGTATTTGAGGCCAAAATAAAAATGCTATTTTCAGTCTGTGTGCAGGGCTATTTAAAAGAAAATAAGATACAAAAACAAAAAAGGGAGTGCTAGCACTACATGTGTTTAATCACATTATATTAGGACAATAGTTTTCTGACCTCACTCCAGGAGACATTAGGACCCAGAAAGAACAGGAAAAAAAACACCAATCCTGACCAATGGCATGACAGGTCCCCTGCTGCTGCATTTCTCATTCAAACATCGCCTGTCATTGGTGCATTAGAATGCAACATGGCACGCAGAGCCAATACTGAACTGACCAAACAAATCATTAATATTTAAAATGGCAGTCTGCCTGTCCACACAGTGCTCTTCCAGACCCCACTGCTCTTCCAAAGGAGACACTGCATTTCTCCCTTCTCCTGGATTTTGCCTGCAGCTCTTTTGTAGGATCCATCCACCTGCTTTCAGTGGGACTCCTGGCCACTCAGACAGGAAGCAAGTTTGTCGAGGACTGCTGAAAAAGCCTTGTCCCTTGATAACTTTGTAACTGCAAGGAGGCAACCCTTAAGATGCCACAGCGAGAACTGAAGCCCTCTTGCTTCTAAAGGTCATTTTAGTGTGAGCAACGTCCCTCTTAAATTTAGGCTTGTCCTCACCAAAGTCACAAGCACGTCAGGTTACTGGCACACACATTGCAAATTTCATAGCTGGTTTTACCCAAAACCTGGCACAAATGGGAAATGTGACTGAAAGAGAGACAGTCAACGCAGTTTGGACATTCATATATAGACACACAAGACAGGACAGTAGCTGCATATGTTAATTTCACCTAATCAGGAGGGTGGGGGGTGTAAACCCAATGTCAGGCCCTGAAGGCTGCTACCATGACGTTTGACTTGCTGCTGGATCAGTGGTCTTCACTGAACAGAACAGACGTCTTCACTGGTGCCACTGGTCATCAGTCTTTGTCCATGGTAGAGGAGACGTCCTGCTCAAATCTTACATGAAGTTTTCAGGCCTGGATCTGTACTCACACTACATTGTCAATAAATGTTGCCTAGAAAATATCCATCCATCCTCTATACTGCTGGTCCAATTCAGGGTCGCATGAAGCCTGGAGCCCATCCCAGGAGGCACAGGGAAGGGAACAGCCAGGGCGAGGTGCCCAACCCACCACAGGCCACACACAGGCGCACATACACACACACACACACTATGGGCAATTTGCAGACACCAATCAACCTAAACTGCATGTCTTTGGACTGTGGGAAGAAACTGAAGAACCCAGAAAAACCCACCAAGCACAGGGAGAACATGCAAACTCCACAAACACAGACTCAAGGCGAGAACCCAAGACCTAGAGGTGACGGTGACAATGCTAACCACCACACCACCGTGCTGCCGCCTAGCAAATATCTAATCTGAAACTGAACATTGGTATTTCATAGTCTTAGTTCAAAAACATAACCCTAATAATCAAACCAGTTGTTTGAGAGGAGTCTTTGTGCAGTGTTCCAATCTACTTCTTTTGTCAGTTCTTAATTTATCTTGCATTCTCATTCAAGTCCACCCCTGATCAATTCTAATTACACTTTTTCATATACACATTTGATTCCCATCCCTTAATTGGATTGGAAGACAGCAATCAATCTCCAATTCCACTCCAAATTGACCTGATATCTACCACTGCTAACCCCTTTCAATCAACCTCGTGTGGAGACCAGCAATAACATTAACGGAAAGGTTATCGAGCAGAAAAGGCAACGGAGACCATGTCAAAATCTCACAGGAATGTCCTCAGGACCTCTAGCAAACTTCAAACCCACGGCAGCCCAACTTCTTCTGCTTTCAAACAAAACAACACACAATGCATTTTCAACCAATGGTAAAATGACGAATGAAGGAATTTAACCAGTGGCCGTACACCTAGATGAGAGGATATTCAGTTTAGTTCTTTCTTCTCTTCCTCCTCCTCAAACCAAACCCCTGAAATAGGGGTAAATCCATAAACCTCAGAGCCACTATTCAGAGACAGCAGTGTATAAAATCTCATCTCTGAAGCCTGGGTGAGTTGTGGTGCATTTGAAGTCTCTATCATTCACGCCTTGCTCAATAACCTTGGAGTCGTATTTCAGTGGCGGCGATTTAAAACCTGAGAAAATTACACTGAGCTGAGTGTTAATGTCTGCGCCTGAGCGCATCCATGGCCGCACACGTTATTTATCTGGATCGTAGCGAGTCGCTCGTTGATGCGCGGGCAGACGAAAGACGGCCATCAATCTCAGACTTAAACGCACGCCGGCGAGATAAAGTCTGGAGACGGGGGGCGTGCTGCAGGTCCAGATAATCCACACCTGTCACTCAGGGTCCGTGACCACTTCACCTTCATAATCACACCTGAGCTTGTCCTCCAAAACAGATTTAAAACCCTGACTATTTGTTGCTATAATAAAAAATAATAATAATAATAATAATAATAATAATAATCTGGGAGATTATACTCCATTTACAAATTCCTTTAAAACAGGCAGAACCCTTATTTTTAAGGACATGTTTGATTGATTCATTCACTTCGTTAATCAAAGGCAACTGTTTTAACTTTGCACATTTATGCTTAGTTGAAAGTTGAAGTGTCTGACTGTGAGTGTTTCTACTTAATGTGGTTATACAGCTACTGACCTCTTTGGCAATCCAACCTAAACCAACATGCACAGTGAGATCTGAAGTCATCTGTCAGCTTGCTGGGCAAATTTGTAATTAAGGTTAAAATCTTTTGAAATAACACTTCTGTAGTCAATATGCCTGCTGACAGTGATACGGGCTGTCTAGTCTCTTCTCCTTACAGATCTCCCATTATAATCATGGTAATCTTTACACTGCTTTGAAAAGGGCAACCATTTTCAAACCCTGATGCACTGTTGTTAAACTATACAATTAGTCTTATAGGTCTTTGCCGTTAATGACCATTTGCTGACCCTGCTAATTACAGGTGGTTCATACACAAAAACCTATAAATCTCACTGAACATACCATGAGGGAGGCCTCTTAATAATAAGGGCCCTCCCTATACAAGTCTGAAAGCGAGCAACAAGACAGACTGTGCCCACATTATAGCATTAAACATCCGAGACCACCTGAGTTAAATTCACATCAGTACTGACTTGATTGGACAAGCCACATTAGCAGATCCTATTGGAATAGGTCTTACGTAACCAGGAGACACTGGCTGGAGTCTGATCCAAACACTCAACACCGATTCAGAGACTTGAGCAGGCTGTGCTCTGAGCTGTGACCTTCACACGCGCTACCTGCGTGGCAGCTTAGCACTGTTTCCATGGCAGCTATTAATTATGAGACTGTTAATTAAGCACGTTATCAGGTTGAGTCAGCGGTTCTTAAGGCCATGAGCTGCTGATCAGACACACACCAGTCTTGTTACTCTTGCAGTGTTGTGTTGTCTGGGGAAAAAAAAAAAATGTGACAACAAACTCTCAACCCCCAATCCATTCAACAAAAAACTATACACCAAGACAAGCCTGGCAAGGCCCCACTGGATTCACTCAGTTCAACAGCTTTCAAACGCAATGTATAGGAGTCCCTGAGAGAAACCCACGCGGCAGAAATAAAGGCCATCCCTCCACAGGAAGCAGGCAGGCAGCGCATAAACACGGTGTCAGTTTACTGTAAACACAACCCACTGACCAATGTTCCCTTTCATTTGCACTGAACATAAACTCTGTCCTGCTCTGAGCAGAAAACAGTGTTTTTCACTCCAAAGCCCCCCCCCCCCCAACTCCTGCTCCATTACACAGCTGCAGGATCTCCGTGACCCTCACCTGGGCGAGAGGCTTTGTAAAGCGAGGGACACATGAACAATCTCTCTTGCTGTGGCTTTTTTGAAGAAACTAACCAAACGGAGCCCATCTACTGAGGGTGACTTTCAGCTCTCTGTATGTGGCGGCTGCACATTCTTTGAAGCGCTCCACGACTGTCAGGGGGCAGCAGGGGGAGAGGAGGTCTTCTGCCCCAGCCAATAAGATTAGAATACTATTGACGTCCAATCAGCTACAATCATCTCAACGTAATTTCGTTTCCTATCACAATTTTTAATTTATGAACCATACGACAGCGAGGTAAATATCAAATCAATTTAACCTTGGTTAAGAACACAATGATGGGGGGAGGACAAAAAAAAAAAAATCTATATTTAAACAGCACTCCATCTGCGCGTTTTGAGAAGCCATGTCACAGAGACGGATGTATACCTTTTTTGGCAACGTATCTAAATTATTAACGGTACTCTCCGTTTTTCATCAAAAAGGTGTTTAAAACGAGGGTCGAGCGAGGCTGTGGGGAACGATGAGTGGAGATGAGACGTCCCATGAAAAATTTATGACAAATAATATTCAGATGAATTTGTATGTAAATTGCAGCACCTGCTCTGGGGTGCGATAAGGGAGCCGAGCGCACTCCAGGGTGGGCGAAGGCGCTCCGCTGGGCACTCCGCGTCGACGGCGCTGACAATAACATTCTCACGCAGGAACCCATCCCGACAGCGGCCGGCAGAGACGGACGGCTCCTGCAGGAGCGATTTGGAGCTCCGCACGCGGGGGGGTACCAGAAGTCCGTAATCCTGCGACGTCGCAACTGGGTGGCAGCCACGCGTCCGCAAAGCTGAGGGAGCCTCGCATTTCAGCTCCGCGCGGCTCGGGACTGCGCGCGGCGTGGCCTTCCAACGATGCTCGCAGCGACTGTTCGTTTGCGTGCCTAGTTTGCTTTGTACTTTTTGCGGCGCAGAGTAACGCAGTCCCACCCCTGTAGTTACAGTACCGATGTGTACACAATCGTAACAGAGAAGGCACAGAGGAAACGCAACGCTCATTACACTTGTGCGCAAAACATTTCATAAATATGGATGCGGTTGTAAACACAGAATTCATACGCCCTGGATCAGACTGCAGTCTAACATTTTTTGCTACTAAGCAGCAACAGGAAAAGGGGGGGGGGCTGGGAATAACACTTGTTATCATAATTGGTCAGGAATCATTATGACCATAATGTCCCAGTTGAGTGCCAGCACACTTCGCGACCGCATTATTCAAAATGTCGTCCATATCATTAAGCCCAATTAAAAGTCCTGCTTTGTACAGGAAGCCCAACCTGCCTATAAACAAGTCTTCGGTCTACGATGTTTTACAGTGCCACCTTTGTAGCCAAATTTAGAAATCAGAAGCACTTCAAGCGCTGTGGTTTTGCAGTTTCAACACCACATTTGGACCGTGGCTGCTGGCTTAAAAAACACGCCAGCCAAACAGTCTGAATTATTCATCTGCTGCCGGCTGGCTAATTAACACACTCCGCTTTGGCTTCCCTCCTCTCTGACAGTGTACCCCCCCCCCTCAGCACAGCCCACAGACGCTCCACAATGAAGGACTGAACTGAAGGACAGAAAAGGGGGGATCCCGTGGGGTCCAGTTCAGCATCCGAGATACCGACGTCTGAAAAAGGCTGTCGATATTGCAAATCTCAAACAGCACCTGAATTAGAAACGCAAAACAAAAAATCTCAAAGAAATCCAGTTTAATGTCATACAGGAAAATATTATGTTCTGGTGTTCCAATGTCACTCTAATTATGGTCAGCTTTGCTGCGAGTGGCTGTTTATTTTAATTTCATTCCGCGCTGTGAGTAAAATGACCACCGTCAATAGCGGCCAAAAAAAATAAATAAATAACATTGCTTTGATGGAGATGAGTGGTGGTGTCATACACCAGACTGAGAAACGTAAAACCAGTTCAATTTCAATGTACAGACAATCTTTCCAAAGGAAAATTTAATTCATTTAACAGAATTACAACATTATTATTACAAAAAACTGACATATGAACATTTTTAAACACATGGGGAGCAATGTTCCACACATAAGGTAACTGGGTTTAAGGGGAGCATCCAACATTGGACAGTGGTTACTCTCATGTTTGATAAGATGATATCTAATGCAAATATCCCATTGAGTTAGCAAGCCACAGAACTAGAACAAAAGCAGAAACACAAATGATCAAACTGGGTCCTGACGTATCCCTATGTATGGGACCGGTAGACTTCATTAGTCTCCCTATACTCAAAATGAACACCCATCCATACACTTGTCTTCACAACGACACCCTGTTCTCACACCGGCCAACGGTCTGCCCCAATAACTGCTGGCTGCAGATAAAAAAAAAAAAAAAAAAAGAAAATTCATATGTCCGGACCCACGTAATGCAACCCAACACAATCGTTACTAATATGAAGTATTGGTCACCGTGTTTTCATTTATCATTAACACCTGGCAGAGATAAACTCTCATCGATCGGGCCGAGTCTGTTCGAGGTGTATTGATGAGCATCCCAGAGCACCAAGCAGCATGAGCAGCTACACGATGTATAGGACACATTACAAAGGTGGCCCGAATTTGCAAAAATATATTTCCCCCACTAGTGTCAGTAATGCCCTCGCTTAGGATGATTTGTTTGACGAAGCAGGCTGTTGTGTAATGGTGGGGGTCGGGGTTAATGCTACACTTTCCGTTAGGGTTAGAATTAGTGCCACCACAATGCCATAAACCTGATGCCCCACCCATTATTGTGCTGGATTCAGATGTGCTATAAGAATGCAGCTGGGGTTGCGGACCATTTAAATAGGTTTACTTTCAAATTAATCTCCCAACAAAGGCGGCCCAGGTCCCCAGAATGTGGCAGACAGATTAAAGGTGGTGGGTTACACTGGGAAAGAATGTTATGGTGGTAAAATGACAGACCGTGCATCTCGCCCCTGGGTGGGGCAGTGTGTATGGATTCAACATGCTGGTCAGGAAGCCTGCCCCCCCAAGCATACTGGTCTAGCACTTCCTATAAGAGGTGCTACATCACATGGGGCAGTTAGTAAGTAGAGCTGAGCTAAGCACAGTACTGGAGGTTCGGTGGACAAAATGGCTGGCTGAGGGGAGCAGAAAGGAGTACCAGGGAGGTGGGGGGGCAAGGAGGTGTGAGAAGAGGAGGCACAAGAGAAGGCAGGTGCAGCAAACCACAGGAGCTGGGCCTGATTCCATCCCCACATACAGGAAGCATGTGCATGCACAAACACACCTATGTAAAAGATAAGTAAACCAGAGGATGGAGCAGGATGATACAAATACACATATTTGTACTCCACAAACCTCATAATGGCTAACACCGCTATTCTTAAAAAATGGTGGACACGGCGCCACCCCCTCGCTCGCCCATCCTTTCCTACCCAAACAGAACCAGTGCTCACAGTAGGCAGTTCCAAGACCCCACCCCACACCATACCATTGCCTGGGGGGGTCCAATTTCAGACCCCCTGCCATTCCACCACCAGCTTGGCGCTTCCCAGGAGGAGGTGGCGTGCCAGGACGTGCAGAGCGGTGAAAGCGGCGCGATTCCAGCCCCCCTCAGGACAGGCTTGTCACACAGCAAGCACTGCGCCTGAGTCGCAAATAAAAACACGGGGAGGTAATCGGGCGCTCGTTCACTGGAGGCAGCTCAGCAAGTATCGGCAGCCAAAACACACAAGTACTATTTAAATAGATACAGCACTATAAACTACTTACTACTGCTGCTGCTATTACTTCGGCAGACCACAGTGGGTAGAACCTCTATGCTGGATTACGTTTAACTTCTTGACTTACATTCACATTACTGTTGGCAGTCTGTACAGTGCCCCATCCCTGCCTGCTACCCACAGAAAATACTTCAGTTCCACTCTCCATTTAGCCAGGCCACTACATCTGTTCCACTTGACTAATCCACTCAACAGGCCCCATCGCTTTGCACCAGGTCTTCACAAAAAGGCACTCTCCTTCGAAACTGGGCAGTAAGAAGGAAACCGTCCTTCCCAGCTCCGCTTAAGAACTGCCAAAGCATGGACAGCTCTCCCCGTCCGGGAAAACGCAAAACTAATGCAATTGTGGGTACTTTATATTTAAATTAATTCAAAATTTAAAGAGATGCTGCAAGCACATTTAAAGGGCTAACGAAAGAGACAGCACAAAAGAAGTGTAATTATATTTAATTGTTAAGCAATGAACGAATAACATTCAAGGAAGTCCAAAACAAACGTTTCAGAAATGTCCAAAAACAGCCGACCACAAAAATCAGTGCCATCTTTATGTCGCTCACATTTCGGTGCAGTCTTTAAATCTGCCCAGCTCCTTCTTTTCTGCATGGCCCTCTTCACAGACTTCTACGGGAGCTATACCCACAACCACACACACACGTCCCTTCCATTTGTAGCGAGCGTTCAGAAACACATTTCATTTAAAACGCCGCACTCCTGGCAGAGCTTCTAAACAGGCCAATCATGAAGGAGGCAATTGTGTCTGTCAGCTTAAAGCCAAGAAGCAGTTCCAACAGCACAACTGCTGCAGGCCTCTGCACGGAATGGGGTCAGCAGCGATCAAAGCCATCTCCCATCAGCCCGTCTGGTTAAACAACCTCACTTAGCTCCGCGCTGAATCTACGTCTCCTTGGCATATGCAGGAGAATGAAGCTGGGGTTTGATCTCCGTCCTTATAAATTCAGGACGTAACCGGTTAACATATTCACTCATTGAATCCGTAACCTCAATCACTCCTTTCCATTACAGCGGTCAGTGCAGACTTTTTACTTTCTATTTATTTATTTATTTATTTTTCTTTTTACAGACTTGACAATCTGCAAGTTGCCTGGGAGACCTGTCAGCCATGCAGAAACCACGTTTCTGACCCCTGGTTTCCATAGCTAAGGTGAAGTTGGTGGAGCAGAAGCCACTAACCATTTCTCCGTGAGCTTAAAATATCGATCTTCACTCCCTCATTCTCAGGGCTGCACAGCTCTCCAGCTGAATACCCTGTCAGACAATACCGCACAGATGTATTCTCCTGAGGAATCGGTGCGGAGGTAGCCGGTGATTGGCCCTGAATTTTAACTCTCACCTGAATGAATCACGTTCAATAATGGCCACTTAATCTTTGCGTCCGAGGTCCTTGTTTAAACGTCAGTCTCACCGATGGACAAAGGAATGGTCCAGCATCTCAAAGCACAATGCACTAATGATTTACTATACTGTACAGGACAATGTCTCTGTAAGGAGCTGGACAGCCATTTCTTGTGTGCCATGCTTGGTGTAATTCACTCAGCCTGCTCCTCGAAACTCTCATAACACAGTGCTGGAATGACAAAATAAAGAATTAAATGCTGCCTTCACAAACTGCACTTTATTCCTGTCTGTTCCTTTCTCCCGAGGGACTGACATCAGTCCACCGTGCCTTTGGCGAAGTCCAAGTATCATCATTATTACCGCCTGACCACTTTGTGCTCATCATTACAATATACCAGCAGCCCCATTTAGAGACAGGACGTTGAAGGGGTGCAGTCCAACACCCCAAAACTGAATGGGAGTCTTGCCCAAAAGGTCATCAGGCCTTTGAACACTCTAGCTGTTGCACATCAGAAAGCAAGATACAAAAACCCAAACACCAGCCACATATAAAAGAACCCCGAGGTGCAACTAAATGGGAAAAAACTCAACAACGCCAGGTACTATAGATATAAGCGTCGTAAAACAACACAACACAATTAGCAATATAATAAATAATGCAGCCATGCCTACTGCTACGTAGCAACGCCTCAGGCCTCAGAGGTGGTGCTCAGGTGTAATTTAGGCTCAATTACAGCCTGCTGCTTTCCAGTGTGCGATTTCATTAGGGCAGCGGCCTCACTTTTCCACGCATGACCTTGAACATTAATGATGACCACTATTTGCAGGCCCAGTGTGGGAGACCCCCCCTTGTATAATGAGACGTTCATCTGCACCAGTCCGGCTACATCCACCTGCTGACTCTGTTGCTGTTGGCAACAGTTCCATGTGGTTTATTGGATATTTAAATAAGAGGCTATTCATTTTTAATACATTTTCAGCACAAAGTAATGCGGGCGCTCTTGGCTGAAGCGAAACTTGCTGCAGATAGAAGATCAAGGTTTGCCATGAGTTATAAAGCACACCCGAGGCGTATCGACAAAGTAAATGTGTTAACAGAGAGGGGTCGAAGTCTGTGGTAACACTACGGCCCATGTTTACCCGTAGAAGATAAGCAATGGAAACATGGCACGAATCCACCCAGAGCACCCCAGGTCAATGAGCTTCACTCCCTTCATTTGACTTTCAGCCACATTAGATATGAGACTGTGTTTTACCGCAGTACAGACTGATCTCACCCTGACATGGGCGTGACCGCCATCCCCTGGCTGAGCTAAGGGCAAAATGTCTCCATGGTGGTCTCCAAGGGTGGATGGCTCCGCCCACCCCACGGCCGGCCCTGCTCAACTGCCGGGGTCCCTCAGAATTCAATCACAAAAGGATCAGCCTTGTGCCAAAATCTGATTTGGGGGAAAAAAGTACAGAGTTTAATAACCGATTTACTACTCAATCTGATGTGTTAATTGCATCACTAGGTTAATATAGGCATCGACTTTTGTCAATTAAGTCCTTGGAGAAGTGGATGAATAAGACTGCAGATCCCGTTGATTTCATTACCCTATTTCCAGATCTCTTTTTTTTTTTATTAAAGAGCAGCTGAAACAGGAATTCACAGACTGGTTGCCTCCCATAGGAAATTAATTCTAAATTTGAAATAAGGTATAAAATAAACATTCCTTACCAAAACTCCATTAGTACATCAAACACCCAATTTTAATTCCAGGAAAGGCAGACACCGAGACGACGGCCGCACAGGGGGACTCTGGGCAGATTCTGGCTGATTGGTACCTGCTGGGAGAAGACATTGTAAAATAAACCAGTATTGACCGACTCATTGATTTCTCATCACGGAGAGCCGTGGTTGTGATTATTCAAGGACTCGTCAGCTTCCGTGTGTTCCCGTCATTTGTCAGCGCTCAAACACATGTGCACGTGTGTGCGCGCACGCACGCACGCACACACGCACGCACACACACACACACACACACACGTGTAGAATTCCTCTGATTTGCTAGACCCCGCCCCCTTTAACCTGGGTTAACTCCTCCCCCTTTCTTGCAAGTCATATATCTGACAAACATGGTGTGCATCGCCCTGGTTGCAGTGCTGACATTGTTGCATCCAATGCAGAACTGCCAACCACCGCCATTTACGGCTTCCCACTCCACCCCGTCACCAGTCCACAGGTGGCTCTCGGGTGACCACCACACCTGTCCCGACTATGTCAGATGAGCGATCGGCAAAGATAGAGGCCTTCCCTGACATCAATCATGGCCAGCCATGTATGACAAAGTGGAGATGGATTAGGGTGACACTCGCAGTGATGGAAGCAATGATCAGCGCTTTTGTGCATAGAACAGCCAACCGATAAGTAAATTAGGAGCAAAAGATTGATGACATTTGTTTACACAAAGAAGCAGAGTTGGAACAGCTAGACCCTCTGAGCCCCGTGGAGTAGATAATTCTGTCTCTTGAGAGGTCACCGATCAATAAGGCATGGACAACTGTTCAGGCTTGAAGGGGTTAACTTGTGGGGGGGGGGGGGGGGGGCGGGGGCCGGGGGGGCGGCGGGGGGGGGGGGGGGGGGGGGG
>JABJVR010000021.1:7156934-7181958 GCA_025773905.1 Chitala chitala
CTGGCCCGCGTCCCTGGGGGCCGGCTGGGGCCGCGGCGCCCTGCTTGGCCCCCCGGCCGGGGCGGGCCCCGCGGCCCGCCCCCCCCACACCACGCCCTCTCCAGTCCCCCCGCCCCCCCCCCCCTTACCGCTGTGTAATTAACCTCTTCGGTCTGCACGCACGCCACTTCAAAATGAAAAAGCCCCCTCTCCGAGTCGCCGACGCATGCCAATCACAGCTTAATCTCTCTAAGCGAGGTGTGGAGGCGGGCTTTAGGCCCGTCGCCTCTGAGGAGAAAGCGCCGAGGACGTACGAATCAGCCCGTCATGCACGACGGCAGCCCTCTCTGGTGATGAAATGGAAATTCCAAGAAGGCGTGAGTCTTGGAGAAGAACAGACACCTGATGAGGTATCATATGTGACATAGTGACACCTCATCTCCATTTCCCTCTGATGTTCACCAATCTAAACCCATCAGTAACCTTTCATTAAGCATAGCCATTGCCTTCTCCTCTGGATATAGGCATTAACAAACTACATATTTTAGTGGAACCACTCAGGGTATGAGCCTAGAAAAGGTACAACAGCAATGCCACTAATGGCTCTTCAGCTTTCTAGCCCAATCAAAGGTACAACAGCAATGCAACTAGTGGCTCTTCAGCTTTCTAGCCCATTGCAATTATGTCTCTTTTTACTTGTACCTAATAAGGCCACCACTATGGTCATCAGCTGTGATAAACGGCTATAATTACTGTCACAACGATAATTACAACAAATCATAAACATGAGTAGTATTGATGATGAGTGCTGTGTATTTTTGAGGGGGGGGGATTTATGAGGATGGCACTGCATGCATCCATAATCACTTCAGGTTGTTAAAATAAAAATAAAAAAAAAAAAACTCCTCCAGATGAGGTATTGACTTGTTAAAGCCTTTAATGAGCTTGTGTTCTGTAGCCATATTTCATGTGGAAACTTCGTCCAGAGTCACCCAAAAGCTGGGCCTTAGTCCTCAAGACAAAACTGTTGTTTTTCTAATAAGCCGAGAGCTCTATTCTCAAAAGGTTACAGCAAAAGCTCCCTTCTAGGACCAACTAGTAGAATTTGAGAGTATGTCTAGCTCTCCAGAGGCTGTATGACTGTTTTTTAGGTGGACCATCTTCTCTCCAACTGTGTCCTGAAATGTAATGGCAGAAGACAAAGCCAGACTGGTTCAAAGTAGCCATGATGGACCTCACGCAGGCAGCTTCATGCTGCAGATCTGCCCCCTAATAAAAACGCAGAATGCTGATTCTGACAAAAAAAAAATAATAATAAAAAAAAAAAAAATGCGGCCAAATGATTTAATGAATAATTTCTGCTCATTTCTTAGGATTCAGATGTACGAATTACAGTCACGATCCTCACGGCGCTTGTCGACAGAAACACGATGGTAATAACCTTTTGCAACCACTTTCCACACCTTCACCACTTGCTTTCCCAGTTTGCCTCCTGGTGACATTTTCTGAGAGTGTGTTTTTCCTCACAACAGTGGTGAGCTTCAAACTTGGCCCGATTTGAGGCGCACACAACACACACACCTGCACGCTCACACACCTTTATTTCATGCATCCTTGCGTGCAAGCATACTTGTTCCCAGACCCTAACCAGTGTTTCCCTCATTACTTGTCAGAGACGTGAGGTATCCCCTGTCACAAAATTAGAGCCCTTGTACAATAACACTTGATTCCTACCAAACTGGCCATGCACACAGTTCAAGGAAGCTTTTTAGTGCAAAACAAGGCATTCAATCACGAAAAGGCGGTCAGAGCGACTCCAAGAAACGCTATGTTTGCTGAGAAGGTAATCAAAGGGCTGCGAAATCAAACACGTTTTCCCAGACGAAACACTACAAAGCGTTTATCCCGGAGCAGAAAAGACGGGGTGGGGGCAAGAAGCTCGCTCAATTTGTGCACAAGGACTGAGGCGTGAGCAAAACAGGAAATCCAATTCATTTTTATCAAGTTCCCAGAGCTCGCCCGGCAGCAACTTAACCCCCCCCCCCCAAGCGTCACTGAGTGAGTCCTGCTGAACTTAAAGCATGGGCACATCGGGGAAGAACTGCCAGACTGAGGCAGTTACTGAGAACAACATAATTCAGACAGCCAAGACACGCTGTCAAAGAGTCAAAGACTGTTAGAGCAGCTTGGACACTAGCAAGTACCTCCCCTGGGCAGCGTGGTGGAAAAACACCACTCCCACTCTTACCTTAGAATGGTCCCTGTCATTTCTGGGGACCAAACCAAACTACATTGGGTCAGTTTAAGCCATTTCCAGTTAACATATCAGCGTATTCCGAGATTACACATGGCACAAAATTCCAAGTTAATCACCAAGAAACTGTCCAAGGATGGAACAAAACTCCCACTAATCTGCTAAGGGAGCTGAAACACAATTATACTGATGTTACAAGTCTTTGAAGACCACAGTCAGTGAAGAAGTTAAAATTAATATTAGTTACACACCAGAAACAAGTCAATTTAGGAGCAGCCACCTGTCCAAGGGATGCATCAGAGCCTTGAAGCCAATTTTATTTTCTGTCCAGTTGTTGATGTGCCACCCATCAAATTTGACAAGGCACTGGCCCCTGTCTGTGTCCGGACACTGGCCCCCATCGACTGTGGAAACAGGGCTTGTCATTGTGGTTCCTCAACGCAAGGCCTTCTCAGAAGCCTGCAACTCCTGCCATTCCTGCCACTTGCCCGCGGCTGTCCTGCAATCGCTATATTCCTCCAAGCAGATGGCAGCCACAGGGAGCGTGACAACGGCTGGCCTGGACAACGGAGGCGAGATGGGGAGGGTCCTACAATGTGAATAAATGTCTTCAGACGGACTAATTAAAAAGCCCCTTTTCATTAGGATGGCCCATCTGCTTCGGTTCGCGCGGGACCTGACAGAGCCGCCCACTAGTCGAGGCTGCAGTAAAATGCAGGCGCCTGTGTCTGCGCAGGCCCTCTCTCGTCCAGTAAAACAGCCCCAAATCCTCTGTGCAACTAATGAGATTTTCTTTATGGCCAGTGCACTCAGGAGAGCCATCAAAACAAAACTCATGTTTTACGGACCAAAATCCTCCAGCAGATAGATGGCAGTTAATTATTTGTCTCAGGCGATTCCACATGTGTTTTAGCGGTACTGGATAGAGCCCCATTGCAAAGAGAGGAGATGTTTTCTTTCACATTCCCTGGTCCCCTACAGGACATAGGGAATACAAAGTGATGTGAGATAGAAATCAGTAGCCCTTGTCAATCTAAATGTAAATCTAACCTTATTGACTAGCAGTCTCATGCTCCATTTCACTGTTGCTCACATGTGGCTGGACCAGGCCCTGACGTGGAGAAGAACAGAATCGCACCAGTATTGGTGACCTCACACAGTCGCCCCCAACGGTGGCCATCACCTCACCAGGTTGCCTCTTCTGTCCCCAGTCAAGGCCAACTCTCAGGGTCTTGGGATGTTTTGTTCCTTAAGGCTGAAAGACTCATCACAACCATGATTCACTGGGTTTCAGTTCTGGTGGCAGGATGATTTTTGACAGTCTAGTGATAAACCAAAACCGTGTGGATAGCCATAGGGTGATATATGGATTAAGCTACCAGCTGACATTTCTGGAACTGGTGTCCAGTTTTATGGAGACAATGATGCAGACATTATAGACGCCCAGCCTTCCCCCAAATGGAACCAACACCTGCCAGACAACAACTGGTTCCAATTGTGGAATACAGGCACATCAGTCCATACACTTGGACACCCTAGCTTCCCAAAAGGCCCAGCTCAGGCTGTGCTGGCCAGCACCACTTTGGCTCAGCTCCAGCTCCACCCCCTTCTTGTCACGGTCCAATCGAATTCAGGATGTGCATTCAGACAGAAAAATTGGATGCACCATTTACTGCTCATTAAACCCAACAAATGACTTCTAAAAGCCCTGATAAACGAACACCAAAAGCTTAGCGGGTGAAACCAAGTGTTATTTATTCGTGACTGAGGCAGAAACCCCCGCCCCTCCCCATCCTAGTATGGAGTATTTGATTGTGTGATTATGATGCTAGAATGGTAACGTTTGAGTTAGCAGTGTGGCTGCTGCGGGTTGTAGGTGACACAGCTTAGAGCCAGCTCAGAGCCATAAAAAAAAAAATAAATAAAAAAAAAACCTAAAGCTAGTCCCACTCAATGAACCCCCATCACTATAATCAAAAAGCGAAGACTATAGAGCAAAGTCAGCTCCACACAGAGATTGTGCTGACAGTGGAAAAATTGACCCTCCATTTCACACTCCTGCTTCCTGTTCATCAGCCACTGCCAGCACCAGAACAATGTCCCTGCATGCCAACGAACCTTGGTATTACCAAAAACCTCTGTCATTCTGGAACCTCATGCAACATTGCTGTAAACTTTCAGACTCAAGTTTGAAAGCACCACCAGAGACAGCCCTGACCAATTCAATGCCCTAGGCAAGATTTTAGCTGGTGCCTCCTACATTGCAACCAATTCCACCCAGTGGTGCCTTTCTGGATGAATGGTGCCCCTAACATTTGCTTATATGGTCTATGCCCCAGGCTGGCTCTGAACTGCGTCACCTACAACACACACCAGTCACACTGCTAACTCAAACATTAGCATGCTAGCAACATAATCACACAACCAAACACTCCTACTGATCTTAGGAACATATTGGCAGACTGTAAAAAGCACACTATTAACATTAGCAACATATTTGTGGAGACATAGTCAAGAGAATGCAAATTATGTTAACAATATAGCAGCATAGCAAGAACCTGTAAACTCTAAGGCAAAATAGCCACAAATGTTCATGGCATCATACATTCCAAAAGTTTAATACATTAGCTCAGATAAAAACACCCAAGAAACACGACTAAAGTAATTAATTGCTCAAATGCATGGAGCCACACAGGGTCCGCACAGGAGTGCCTAAGCAGCATTGTTCTAATGCAGAGTTCTCTGATTAGAAACCACTAAAAGGCCATAGATATGCTCAGTCTGCAGTGTTTGGGAGGTGTCGCCCCTACTCCATGTGCCAACTCTTTGCCTTCATACTGAGAAACAGGAAAAGCCAGACTCTCACTTTAAACGGGCAGCATCACTGAACTAAAGTTACAATATTCTTTTATTGTATGCCATCGGGGTGCTAATAATTAGAATCCACCAAAGCAGAGCTGCACACATGTGGGAGCACTGAAACCCCCCACCCCAGGGTAATTTAGACTCCTCTTTCCACACCAGCTTGTTTTAATTACGGAGAATAAGTGGCAGCATTTGGCGAAGTTTACGGCGCTCCTTGAAAGCACCGCTGGCTGGTGCAATCTTCTTGATTGCCAGGCAGTAAATCCAAACTCCAGCGTTCACTAACAAAGCCGGGCTCAGCAGACGACCCGTGTCGCACAGCACCAGTAAATTCCCTCCGTCCGATTTCCTGCTTTGTTGAGACAATAGAGGAGAGCAAAGCACTGGCTCCAACGTGCCAGCCACTCCGCAACGTCAATCTATCTGAGGCCCAAAGGAAGAAGAACTTTTGCCCCCCTGCTGTGCAAGTACTAGAACTTCCTGAACTTCTTATAGTGTATGGATCCTACCCGTTTTGAGCAGATAAATTGCATAGTTTGTGGCCAATAGTAATAAAGCACTGGAACAAATTCAGATATAGCAATTATCAGCAGCCAGACAGACATTTTTGCCTTAACATTTCCCTTTACATCTTCGCTCCTCTGAGTTTCTGTAGTGTTTCTGGGGCAGCTATCATCAGGGCATGGCCAGCAATCTGGAGGTCACCCAAGCAAATAATAAAGACCGCATTTTAATCTGGACACTGTTATATGACGTTTCAAAATGGTTCACATTTTACACAGCGAGGAAGATAAAATGTCAGACTTGACACATCTGCTGCCATCTCTCTCCCACGCCGTCGGCTGTTCTGCTCGGTACACCTTCTAGTTGCAGACAAAGAGTAGACGGTGCGATACCTAATACCAAACACGCCACTGCTTCTGTAGGAGCAGCCTTCATGTATCAACTATCACCTTCCCAGACTGCCACAGTTATCACCACACAAAGAAACAGGAGAATAAAAAGCGCTTGACGTAACATGACTGCAATTAATACAATTTTCCCCCTCAACACTAGACCCCTTTTAGAGATGAAAGTGGAGTGAGTTAAAGAATTTTTTAACAGCAAAATTTTATAACGACACCCGTGCACAGGACGTGTGTAGTCAGACTACTAAGATGGCTATGATTTCAGGCTAAGCGCATATTACCACAACACCAGTGTTAATAAGGAGACTGACAGCCTCAAGACCAAGGGGGTATGCCACATGCTAGCCGTGTTTCCTGCACAAAAACGAAGGAGCTGTTTACTCCCACATAACAAGAGGTTGACAGACAGCAGAAGACAACAGTGTCCTCCATAACACACATCTGCATCCCAGCCTGATGTTCTACACATTGGGCCACCAGGCCACCCACATTCTACACAGCACCATTTTCATTGCACCCTCTCCAAAAGGCTATGTCACATGGATGAACACAGCAATGGTTTTAAATGGAATCGCTGCTCTAAAGCAAGATTCTCAAACTACCAGCCCCAGATCTGGTCTACAAGGGGCTTGAAGGCCACCCCTTTTGTGTTTACAATTTAACATTAAATGTGCTCTGAATTTAGTTTCTTTCTTGTTGATTTTTTTTTTTTTTTTACTGTAATGTGCAGTGTGTTTCGGTGCCGTTTTAAGCAGCAAGCAAGAACGACATGCTCTGGATCACTCCTTTACTGGGGACTCTGACATCCAATTATTTCACACAGCGATGCAGTTTACTTCCTCGGCTAATTCTTGCAGAAGTTCTAGCTGCTTGTTCGGACCCCTATGGAGTAGACCGCATGATCGATGGCCGCCGGTTAATTTGAGTTTGAGACCCCTGCTTTAAAGGCAGGAAATCCAGAGTAAGAACCGCAGAATCCTGTAATGCTCACCTCTGTGTCCAGGCCTGTAAGCTTGGCTCTTCTTGCATAAGTAAGGAGCAAGGAGAGGAGCTCCTTATTAAAGCCTCCTCGGTGCAGGAACAGGAAAACAAGGAGCAGAGGGACAATAGCCAGGGACAGGGCAGTCGGTCAGTCACAACCGATTAGTGCCAGTGCTAAATTATGGTATGAATATTTTATGTTTGCGCTCTGCTAGATAATGAACGAAGTGTGGGGCTGTGTACATTGCAGTCTCGCTGATCAATACGGAGCCTGTGTTATTTCCGCTCGCAAGTCAAACAGCACACTTTATGGGCATGAGTGATGGCGGGAGCCCACAACGCGGAGGTATTCACGACCCACTTCGCAAGAGCAGCTGGGAAGGTAAATCAGGCCCCGCCCCGCTCACAACAACTGCGCTCACGCCAGCTCCGCCTCCCAGACCAAGGAGTTGCACCTCCCTCTGATTTTGTAATGGACAACATCAGCACACTCCTTAAATTTCGCACAGAATGCCCTGACGCACTTAACATCTTTACGTTACATACCGGATGAAAATCTGTCGATTACGCATGTCCACAAGGGGTCAGACAAACTATTTTTAGTCACCTTCATCGGGATGGTAGTTTTAGACCTGATGCAAGCAGAGGCCGCGCACTGATGAATCAAGAACATTTAGGCAAAAACAGACAATGTTTGGTCAGAGGCCACGACTCTACCCAACCACCTGCAGCAAATTCGGTAACTCTATGTTAGACTCTCCAAATAACAAAAAAAAGTGACTATAATTCAGTAACAATATGTAATCCAGTAGAAACCCACTCAACTAGCCTGATTATTTTACACACTAGTACATGCAATTTGTATTTAAGGTACACACGTAATTTGCAGCCTACACTTTCGGCACATTTGACATTTAGTTCTGCATCTGTGTGGATTTGCGCAGACAGTGATGAAAAGGTCGCTTGCATGCACAAAAAAATGCTTGCCCTCCTATTCTGCAAAAGTCAACTCATACAGGGATCATCACAATCAGGAAGCCCTGTTAGTGAACTGTGGAGATGTTCGTTACTTAATCGGTACTTACCGTGTAAATTAAGTACTTCGATTCAGAAACGTGAAAGATGAGGGTGGGGCGAGGCGCGTGGGGTATGGGTGCTTGGTTCTGTTGTTAGGTGCCTGCCAGTCGCCCAGATCCTAGATCGAGGCTGTGCATTTACATGTACAGTACATTTTGATGTTCTGTAAACAGCGTGACTAAACGAGTGGCACAACTCAGTCGAGATAAAACGGCCAACAGCCCGTATCACATAACACGTTTCAGGTGTGAATGTGTGGCAATGCAACTAGCACATGCGCACCCACCCAGTATTCAGTTTACACCATCGACACAACACAAATTTTTCAAATGTTCCCGTTATGTGAGATAAAGGCACATTCTGATAAGATGCATAGCTATTCAGTCAGCATATGTACTACAACACTATTTGGGTGCTTTTACTGTCTGATAATATGAAAAAAAGATGCATAATTAATCTGACAGCATCAGATAATGCAGTTACTGTATGAAAATTTATCTTTCAAGGCATTCACAGTTTGCCACTACAATTTACAAAAAAAAAAAAACCTTCAAGTTGTCACTTGTTCTGAAAGGATATGATCGGCAAGGAGTCTTGCAAAAGCAACGTAATGTAGAGTTGTAATATTTACTTTGTACGTAAATAAATGTTTCAGTACATCATGAAGTGGTTTATTTTAGCAGCGCTATATACGCTAAGAGAGAACAACTGTTTACACGGTGGGTTTTCCATCAGAGTTGGTGCTAGGTGTATATGAATGTGTTTTTTTTCCACAACACACACACACATGGATGCCCTAAGGACAATTATCCTGGTGATTTTAATTGTATGTTATGAAAAATGCATTACTTGAGTTCTTTCAAGAATTACAGAACAACAGATATATATATTGCAGTATTTTTTTTTATTCTCGACACTCCTGTAGATGTGTTAACAATTTTGGCTGAATTAATCAATAGTGTAATAATCAGTAAACATCTTAATAGGTGATAAAGTCACCTCTTGAACTTTGTTAATGAACATGTTATTTTACTTTGGAAATATGTTTTGTCTGGACTTTTACATATCAAATGACACGTATATTTAATAATATAGTTCTGTGTTACTCCCCTTATGTCCTGTATGGGTCAGACAGTTATGTGAGAGTATGAGAGGTGCTGGTACACAAGAAATGTTCTCAGAGCTCTCAAGACAAAATACAAAGATGACATGACAGTACTGTGTACCATTGAGTACCGACCCACTTCAAGCACTGTTATAGGTATTAAAACCAAAATTAAGAATATTAATCAAGTTTGGTTCTACAAACACCCTGCCCTGCGCCCTATGTGCTCTGGGATGGGCTCCAGGCTTCCCCGCGACCCTCACCAGGAATAAGCAGTTGAGATAATGGATGGATGGATGGTTCTACAAACATTTGTTCTAAGAACATTCTTTTTGGATATTTAATGTCTTTATTAAAAACGTTTTCCCAAGTTTCGTTCCCATAACCTTCTAAGAACCTAATGGGAATTTTAGCGAATGTTTTAAGAACGTTTCCGTTTAGCTGGGTAGTACATTACACCACCAAAGTCAGTAGGGTGTTTGAAGAGCTGCCAAAAGACCGACAGTTAACAGGGTATTGCGGAATATTAATATATTATTTTTGATGCCTGGTATTGTTTTTGTTATCTTAATAGCTGTATATAGTATACTTACCGGTAATGACTTGCACAAATAAACAGAAGGCATTTCTATTTAACATGTTTAATTCAACTGTTTAACTAATAAACAGAAGGCTTCCGTATTAAGCTTTTGTTTATCTCAAAGGTTTAGCAAACAAAAGAGAGGCTGTCAATATTGTCGGTGACCTCCTTATCTAATCATTATGAAAACAAAGCATTAACTAACGGTGACTGCTGTCCCTTAAACCTGTGATGCATACATATATTATGATATTTGCAAACAAAACTAAACCCAGTCGTGTTGATCTTTATTTCGTACTCACCCAAAAACCGTCAGCATTTTAGTAACTGATCTTAAAAACGTATTTTACATGCCAACACTGCTTATTATATAAACTTGAATTTCGCGTGTAAATTTTGAGAACGCGATATGTCCAGCAAAGCTCGAGATGACTGTAGTGTATACGTGCCTAAGGAAGAAGTTGTAAAGCACCGCTGTGCGTAACAGCTTGTGGACTTTTTATATGCTGTATCCATGCATTCGCTTAGGGCTGTCTCTGCTTTAACAATTATGTTATCCCTGTGACAAGGCATGCGTGTAAAGCCAACTTTATTTTGTAGGCTGTTATGCTATCTAGCTCTGTCAACATCTCCTGCTGCCCTGGCCTCATTCCAAGTTCCCTCCACTGTGTAGTTCAGCAGGACATGTGGGCACCATTTGTTTACCCCCACCACCCAAACTAGGTAAACGCTGGGGGATGGGAGACTATTTTTGTCAGTGTGTTTTCGGTGCGGCAGCTGGTCATTGGCAACACCACACTTTGATACAGCACACACATACCGTCTGTCCGTGCATTCCCGGACTGTCTTAGTTCTCTGATTTGTCAGACACTTGTAAACCTGGTAATAACAGTTTTGGCTTTCTCTGCTGCCTAGGTAATGGAGTGTGAATAAAGCCCTTCAAACCTTTAAAATCTGCTTTTCCCTGACTGTGGGCTCCTCTCGAAGCTGAGGGCTAGCTTAGCACTCAGGCCTTCAAATCGCAAACACCGAAGCGTGTAAAGACAGTGCCAGGCAGACACTCTGCCTTTTATTGCATTCAGCTTTCCTCAAGCACCGCAGAACCACTTTAAAATACCAGATGTTCTGCGCAATTTGGACCAAAAAGAAATTAGGTTAAAAATTATATTATTTCAATAACTGAGACAGCTGCTAAACACAATAGAAGTCAGATAATGATATTACACCCATTTTTTTGGCCATTTCATATCTTTCTGCACAGATGTGAGTATCGAGATTTCTTTAACCTTCTGAACGTTTCACCACTTTTCACAAATCCACCAAACACCTACAGAGGGAGGAAGGGCACGCCATCCCACTCTGAAGCATGGCTGAAGCTACAATGGGTTACCTCCAAAGGGGGACAGCGTGGTTACAATTGCAGAAAATAACCATCACCCCATGCTAAGCATGTCAGTTGGGGCTACGAAAGGCCCAAGTGAGAATATACAATCCACTGACTACCGGGTCCTCCCCCGGGCTGAATGCCATATAGCATGCAAAGCTGTTTGTGTTTTAGCGCAGCTGTTCGAGTAGCTGGGTTAGTAACAAGCATGCTTGGCATTCGGTGCAGTAATGTAGGCTGAAGCGAGTGCTGCCATTAGCATCGTTATGTTAAACAGTTTGTTGTGTCAGTTATTGTGTAAACTGGGAAGCCGGCGACGCTTAAAGTCCAAGTGAAACACAAACCGCACCAAATGCTTCAAAGGATTGTCCAATAAACCTGAAAGCACATTCTCATCACAAACAGCCCGCTTGCCTTTCCGGTCTCCAAACTGAGGATTTACAAATCAAAGGGAAGTCATCCCATTAAAGTCCACAAATAGCACAACAGTGATCATGGTGGTAATGCCAGTCACTGCTTTCTGTACACTGACATTTGAATGCAGACCCAGCGTTCCTTAAATTTCTAGACTTTTCTATCAAAAGTCATCAGTTTATGAACCGCATGCTCTGCATCGTGTTTGCGCTTTGAGTGCAAATGTGTTTTCACCCTGATGGTTACAGACGTGGGGCCCTGATCATGTAACTGAAATGTGAGCATAGGGCTTGGAGGTTTAGTCTACAGTGGGGTCCTTGCTCCGCTCTCTCTTGGACGACACATGCCGGAGTGTCTGTGGCTACGCGCACCTGTCCCCTAGTGAGAGAATAATAGCCGTCAGACCATCAACGACTCTTTGTTGATAAATAAAAGGCTGTCAGTTGAGTTTAACATTTCATCTTGATTGCAGATGGCATTGCCAGAGCCAGCCAGCATCAAGATTGGCAGGGACCTGAGCATGCTCATGCTAGGCAACCTTCCTTCCTCTCATCCAGGGACTAATTTTATGGCCGTCCTGCCCACTGCCTGACAACAAAGGGAAAATCAGACCCCATGTTGTTACAGTGTTAATGTCATAGAGATTAAGTATTGATGTAAAATTAAAACAGACAGATGATCCTGAAATGCATATAGCTTTTATAGAATTTCAATAGTTAGACAAGTACAGGTTTCAGCCAATAATAGGGCAGTTGCAGTGAAAAATAAACGAAGGCCAGTGAATAAAAATTAAGCCATTAACTGGGAATATTCTCATGGAAAGAAGGAATGCTTATCTGAAAGTTACACTCCACACTCTCCTTGCTCAGGATGCCTGTCTGGTTGAACATTGCAGACCAGTTAATTATACATAATTTCAGCATTGCAAGAAACAACATTAACCCATTAACCCTTTTTTTGTGTAACTTTAATCCACATTAACCTCCTTTTAATAGTCTGGGTTTACCATGGTGTCTTTTCCGTGGTCCTTGTCTGCGGACGGTATTACTTCAGTCACTCACCATTACAAGCACTGTTAGAGGCCTGAACGCAAAACATGTTTCAATGGCAGAAGCAGCGCAGTTGTCGTCAAACGTCTTGCGTGTCTTTCATTGTGAAAACAGTCATTTTTCAAAAAAGCTGTGATGTTTATCTCTGAAAACTAGCTGAATGGGTCAAGTATTATTACATAATAAGAACACATAGTCTTTGCATACTTAAATTTGAATATACTTATAATTCATTTATGTGTCCTAACATATTGTCCCGAGTGCCCTCTGTTGTGATGATGAAATTAAAATATGCCATCTGTAGCTGCTGATGAACCAGAATGAGGGTTGACTGAGTGACATTGAGTGGTGACTGGGATGTTGGCTGCCTTTTCTGACAGGTCAAGGAACAGGCAAAACCCACACGTCTAAATCTGTCCACAGATTTCATCAGCAACACAAGGACCAACTGCTCCCATCAGGCAGCCAAATCTAAAAAAAAAAAAAAACAAGGTTGTTCAGGAAAAGATGAAATTTGACATACACTGAAACTCACCCTTGTGATAAAGAGCAGCCCTAGGACAATCACCTAGAGCAAATGCTTTTTTTTTTTTCCCACACTTCATATCCCTGAATGCAAATTATTAGTTCAAATGTAAAATCAACCCTGATTGGCCACACACAGGCCTGTAAAAAAGACAACTATTCGCAGGTGAGCTATTGACAGTTTTGTCAGGGGGGTGTGGTCCATTAGCCAGGCACTCATAGGCTGTAGACTAAGAGCTGCCCAATCAGGCTGTCACTCCAAGGTTTTAGCTCATTAAATACCTACGAAGGGAGAACAGGGAGTGAGCGCGTTGCATCACACGCTCTAATCTCTCTCCAGGGGACAAAAAAGGCAGGGAGGAAAAACCTATCACCGCGACTCTAAGAACGCCTACATGGCTCCGCCGTGTGTAAAACGATGAAGACGATATAAAGTAATCACGTCAAAAGCTCCAGAGATGAACAGTCCCATCTCAGAGTCTGACGAGTGATAATTAACAGCTGCCCTTGGTTTGGCGCACGTCGTTTACCAGTACATTATACCATATAGAGCGATCCGCGCATATGCCTAAACAGACGAGGGTATCGCTAAAGCTTCCCTTAAAGCAAACGATATCCCCAGCAAATCCATTGGCAGCGATAAAGATTACAATTAAATCTCAAGATGAATTAGGCCATTGCAAAATGAGAGGGGGCCAAAATTCAAGCAGGATTTTCTTAAGGCCTGCGTACTTAAGGGAAAAGCCCTAAGAGAATTGGCACCAGGTGGCTGGCACAGAGCAGATGTTGTAATGAGCTGTAACTGTCTTGTCGAGGGGACGTCCATGGCAGCCAATGCTGTGATCAAGGTGCCCCCGTCACCGATTAATTAGTCAGTGATCGCCACTCCGGTCCTCGCCCTGCGTTCTGAGAGACGGGTCCAAGAATAGGCACTTACCTGAGACCGTTCTGCAAACAGCCATAGTTTACTGCTGCTATATCTTACATAGGCAGTGTGTGAAATGCAGAGAGAAGCTTCTCTACAAGCTGAACAGCTGAAATCTTTAACATGATTGCATGAAGAACCAAAGGGAAAAGATAAGTTAGTGCTTAACGAGGCGCTGGCTTTTAGAAGAATTTAAAAAGGGATCTGGCTGTTGGGATTGGCCAGTTGGCCGATCAGCTGATAACACAAACTACCCCTTATATTATTTTTCCAAGTTGTGATTTCTGTGTTCACAATTTATGCCAAGTGAAACTGCTGTGTCATCAGGCTTCAGACTGCCCTTCCAGCAAATCAAGACCAGTCTCTCCACCAAACCTTTTTCAGTTAAAGCAGTGAACCCCTCAGCAGACCAGACACACATCACCATCCCAGCATCACTGCCAAAGTGGTACCCGCTGATGTGGCTGACCTGTTTGGCTCTGGTTGTCTGCTTAGCTCAACACCCAGCGCACACCTTGCTCTATAAGGAAAAGGGGAGCTGGATCACATGACCTCCAGCAGTGAGGGTCTGTCAGGGAAATGCCCTTTGGGAATCCAGTGAGGGATGGCCAATTTTCTGAAGACAAATGTGCTGTGGGCTGCCTCCTCAGACAATGCATCATACAGTCAAAACATAGTGGAAATGTAGCAAGGTAGCGTGGCGCCATTTATGAGCTTGGCACTGCGCCCAAGCCACGCCGAACTGAGCACCTTAGTGACACTTTTCTGTCCATTTCCAAACCCATTCCAGAGAGACAATCTCTTGCTGCTCAGCAACACGTTTTAGGTCACGTGCCCTTGCAGGGGACCTGAGAGGATAATTCTCTAAGTAAAGCAGCCCAAAGCACTGTGTTAATAGCACTAAATTTCTAGACAATCCAACACTTCAACAGGACACAAGTGTAAGAAGGAATATCTTTTATTCACAAGTAAAAGTCAATGCAGGTTGGGGTACTGCACATCTGTACACAGGACCTGGAACCCCTGTACAAAACCAGAGGCGTTAGAAAATAAGTTCTGATATGAAATGTAACCATACATACATTGTCATTACCTTTCATAAAAAAATGTTTCCGTTTGGCAATAGTCAGTCAGTTTGCGTAACATTTCTGAAAAGCCAGGGATTTATTACAAAATAACAGTAAAGCCAAAACAAAGTTAATACAAAAAATGAGTAAAAATTTCATGCAGCATTTTCCGAAAGGGCCTGAGAATGTGTTTATTTTCATAAAAAAAAAAAGAACTAAGGTATCACAACCACAAAAACCAAACATAACTAAGCAAGCATAAGTAGCAATAAGCCAGAGTTTCTGCTTCTGAAAACCAAGTAGGTTCTTAAGCTTGAAGGCTTCAAGCAGGCATACACAGGGGGTGAAACACCGTCATAGGCAACCGCATTACTGAAGCAGAAAGCTGTGACTTAATCCATGGCACCAGTATCAGAAGAAAACAGGTAATCGTGCGGCGCCTCCCTAACTAATGCAGGGAAACTTCTAGGTATCCACAGAATGCATCTCTAACTGACATGCTTCAACAGTGTCTACACGAGCCCAGTACTTTTGACAACACAAAAAGTAAAGAATGTGCCTAGTGCTCAGAAAGTTGGACTAGACCAGATAACTAGGACTGTGAAACTGTGAAGCTGTTCTCTGTGCTAGCAAGAAAGACCTAAGGCTCTTGATAGGAGCAACTATGTGGAAATGCATAGAGAACCTCTTTTGCAGAACTGCCGCCATGTTAAATGTCCTTTGCCTCGGCAGACCTAGCAGACCTTCTCCAAAGACGTTTTAGAGCCCAACTTGTTAAGCACTGCACTCAGAAAGGCTCTGCATACTGTTGTGTGGGTGACATCACCGTCTAGCATGTGACACGCGACGGCCCGGCTCATCCCTACGTCATGGCGTCAGTAACAGCCCTGGGCAGATTAACGGGCCGCCAGTCCCGTCTCCATTTAAATGGATGGGCACTGTTTCTCCCCTGCTCACTGCATAGCGCCAGAGGTCCACGCCACTGTAGGGTGGTGGACCTGGTGTGATCAAGGCACCCTGGCACACGTAGATCGGTTCAGATAATCAGCTAGCCCTGGTGCCCTGGCTGTCGCAGGTGCGCAAGGACAGCCGGTCCTTGACAAGGTAACGATTGCTTTCTGGAGTCACACATCCACACAAAGGAAGGAGGCGAAACTAAAGCAGTCCAGTGAGACCAGGGCACACACTGACTGAGGTTTTCACATGAGAAAAGGCAAAGTTCAGGATGCAATAATATTAGATTATTGCTTTTTTTTTTTTCCCCCCTCATTTTATTTTTTTCTTACCTAAAATGATATTTTACATACAGTACAATATAAATACACTGTACAATGCAATATAAAATACGTTTCTTTTTCTTAAAAGGAATATGTTTAGGGTTGCTTAGGTATGCTGGTTTTTATACTAGCACCATACAAAAAATAATCAGTGGAAATGAGTCTGTAGAAAAAGGCACTTGCGGATTGTGATCGATGACCCTTGGTTTTAACAGTGACTCCCCCCACTTTCTCTGTCAACATGCAGTAAAGGCAAAAGCTTCGCCACGCACTGTCCCGCTTCCCTCCAATTCGTACGATGCTACGAAATGCCAAAAAGGGTTTCTTCTGCAGAACAAAATGCTGTTACTCATTCTCCAAGACCCACGTAGGTCTCCAGTCCGCACAGTTTGTGAGTCACATCCTCGCCCGTTCCTCTTCCTCCCTCTCTCTCGCGAACCTGCTGCCACTGTCCTCTGTCCTTCTGCGTCGACTTCCCTGGCTCTCCTTTGCTCCGCCTCTCCCACCCTCACACTTCAACCTCTCGCAGTCCGTCTTGTGTGTCACCCGCCACCCCGATGTCGAAGCAGGTCACCATCATGATGCGGGACTTGCATAGGTTAACACAGTACTCCAGTTCATCGGTGGCCTGCTCCAGAGCCACCAGGTACTCCTGCGACTCCTGGTCCAAATCTGGGTCCACCTCAACTGCAGGACAGAAGAGACGGCTAATGATGGATAACACCAACACCTGGGTAAAGGACCTTAACATTGCTGTGCACCTGGCAACTCAAACATGCTGAAGAGCTTGAGTGTGTTACACATGCTACAAACACAAAAGATCCAAAGAAACTGACAAGTAGAAATACTGATGATAAACAATTGCACAAAGGCAGATAGTTTTAAGATGACTGGAGTACAGTGTCAGACAATGAGCAGGCACTCATAAACCCCCTCTATGACCCTTTGCTCTAAAGCATAACCACACTATACAAATATTAGTGTCCTCCACAACTGCAGCCAGGTAAGCACTCAATTTTAAGCTCACACATGTAACAAAATTCTTACTTTTTAAATTAAGGCATGTATTAATCATGGCTTTGTTCTTTACAAGGGGCTTACATTACTGGGCTGACTGGACAGGAACAGAAGGGAGCCTTTTAAAGGCATACAGGGAGAGCAGAGGGGGGGTTGCATTCACCAGAAACAGCACAGCCTTCATCCCTGAAATAGCAGCCAGCCAATTGCACTTTATTGATTCCAAGGCACACCAAGTGCCGCTGCGAAAGCGACGCTTTCAGCCATGTGAAAACGCTGTCATTTTCCTTCCCAAGCCAGGCTTAAAGATGGCGCCGCGTGATTTCAGGGAAAAATTAATACCCTTTGTTGGTGACCTTTATGGCTCTGCTTTTTATTTATTTCCCCATTGTGGAGAGGAAGGTTCTGCTTATATAAGAGAAACCTTAAAAGGTCGTTCAGTTTCATATTTGGACATGGACTTTTGAAAAACAGAAAGAACTTGCTTTTACTTTTAAAAAGCATGCAACCGTACAGAAGAACCCTCAAACCGACGTTTTCACGTGAATTAACCGCAGACTCGTCTCTGGTCTTTGACGTGTCACGTTGCACGTCTGAGCCACTGGACCTTAAAGGAGCCTCTTTGTTCAGGACTCTCCATCCACCCAGCAGCATGCGAAGGAGCCCAGCCGGTTCAGACAAAGGATAGAGTCACCTCTGTACCCCCCTGTTCTGCCACCCACCTTTATACACTTTCAAGTGCCGCGTTCGCTTGTGGTTAGTGTGAGCAACACAAAGGAATTGTGGGTAAATGGACCCACCCACTCAGGGTGACCATGCTAAGTGGCCCATGTGCTGGCCTGCAGACCTCTCTAGGTGCACGTACTGGGTTTTACTACATGTTGTTTCGGGTCCCCACGCACGGCCCGTACTCACAATCCCCGTGCCACCTGCTGGGGTCCATCATGAGGCGTCGCTTGGTTTCCTCCAGCTCCACCTTCAGGTTCTCATGCCTGGCCCTCAGCTGACGCACCTGCAGCTGTCTCCTCTCCAGCAGCTTCAGGCTGGTGTTGAAGTACAGCAGGCCCTGCAAAGCATTGGGGAAGGGGGGGGGGGAATGCATGAGCAGACTCTGGGTAACAGCCTCCTTACCCACCCCCCCCCCACTTTCCCTTTCTCCACACATACCTAGAAATGGCACAGTCCTCACACTGAAGGCCTCATTTCACACAAAATTAAGCCCAAGGCAATGGATCTACTTTAATTACAGTAACAGAAGACAAACTGCATACAGAGCTGTATTGTACTTATATACTGTCAATATACTTACTGCAGTACACACCAGAGTGCATGTATTTTTACCCCTGCCCTTTACTGCAGTATGTGCTTCCATACAAGAATTACAGGATACTCAAACACACAGCACTTTCAATTAGGTTGTCTTCCAGGTATTGTCACGTAAGAGGACTTATTCTGTCTTAGTGTGCACTACCATAACAGACTCTATGCCCTTGCAAAATTTTTCAAATTCTGCTTTGTCTCCCATCAAAATGCCACCTCTCTGTAGGCCTACACTGAGCCTGTAAGTTCACCATTAGGACTTGCCCCTCTTGCCAAGTTAGCATACCTTCTCAGCAACCTTTTAACGGCTGCTTCAAAAGATAGAGAAGACCAGAGAAAAGCTTTATCATTTAATTGACTTTTGTAGATTTGCAAGCTCTCTGCAGGAGTAAAATGTAGACACACACACACACACCATGAGGCACGAAAAACCTTGAGCTTGTGACAATGAAGGCGGCACCTGGGAGAGGCCCTCTGTTATGTGCGATTCAGCAGCCATGACTTTCAAAGACGAATTGAAGATCATCTTTTCCTAATTGAAACTAAATCAAACCACCATCCGGCTGATTTAATATCTGCCTTCGACAAATCTCTGCTGGGCTGACTCCAGCTTGTAGGGATGGTTAATGACCCGTGGAAGCGGCACTGCCATAAAGAGTGATCAAACACCCTGGGATAGAAGCCTTCATCCATCACAAGCTCCTAAACCATGCCGTGGCCCCCGCCTATCACTCCTCAAATGGTCAGCCCTGCTGATCAGTCATATCTATGGCAATTAACCCCCCCACCCATGCCAGGCAATAATTGCTTTCACGATATAGTAACGTTTCCAGAAAGACCAACATGTAAAAAAGCAGGAAAGAGTCACAGTCACTTAAACACAGTCATCTGCTCATCATGTGAAGGGAAGATCAAATGAACAAGATGGACACTCTCATCTTGATCGTTAAGGAAAAAGCAAACTCAACCAGGCAACATGAGCTGTGATATTCCTTGGGCGGCAGCTCTCAAACCCCAGCACCGACTAACATATCAAGCCACATTTCAAGAACCTCAAAGATGATCAGCCAATGCCAACTCATTAAAAAGTTTGCAAGTCTACGGCTTCAAGTAGACTGAAGGGTTGTGGAATCTCATTCTCTCACCTCTGCCACTTCTTCCTGTCTCCGCCTCTGCAGCCTCTCTACGTCGTCGATTTCATACACCTTGATTTCAAAGGGCTCCTTCAGGGTGCCAGGCAGCAGTGGGGGCAGGTCCACCCACTGCCCCGTGGTACTGGGCTTCCTCCCCAGGGAAGACGTGTCTGGTAAGGGGGCAGGGATCAAACGTCGCCTCTGGAGGCCTGAAGCCACAGACACACACGAAATAAGTCAATGATTGAAGCTGCACCTTAGAAATGTACATCACACATGACCATAACCATTCCACCATGTTAATAAATATGCATAAGGCCAAAGATCTAAAATGATTTCAGAATGGGACCTCCTGTAGACCGCATTGATTGGATGTATATAATACCTAGTTGTATCTATTACACTTATAACAGATATGAATTACAAAGGCTGACAACTTAAATCTGTGAGTGAATGGGGTCCAGTGATGAGAATTCAATACAACTCTATTCTGCACATCAAATACATCTTAAAATGCACCGTGTGGATATCTGAATACGAGATAATATTGTGAGGGTAGGAGAGCCAGTAAGGGCCCCAAATGCCATTTCACATTCACAACATTATAAAATTTATACGTTAAATTATATACCCGGCTCGCTTTTCCAGCAAATATTGCTCATTGTGAGCTCTGCCTTACAAAAACTCAGCTATGAGCAGCTGTTCCATTACATGAGTGTCTGCAGTTTAGAGAAGCAAACTGCTGATTAAGAGGATATAAAAATTGAAATAAGAAGGCAGGAGGATGCATTATTCTCCCTAAAGACGCACAGAAAGAGTCCATCCAATTAAGCCTGTAATGCTTTTCACAGAGACCCATGCACAGATGTTTTGAGATGCATAGTCACAGGGTTATTTATAAACATTAATCAATGTTTTGCAGACAGGCTGCAAAGCTAGTTAGGCTATAGGTGAATTATAAGAGCTCTTATAACAAAAGTATCTAGGCTGTATACAGGAACTTCCATTGCATCATTATTGTTTGCTACTAAATTCAGGGCATGACACATGGCCTGTCAATGGACCTTGTTGTACACAGTGTACCTTAGACAGAATACCATGGATAGACTACAAGGGCAAGTACAGTACTCTGAACTTCAAGTACTCATGTAGCAGACTTTCAGAATGATGTCTCACCATTTGTCCTCTTCTTGGGGGACTTGGAGGTTCTGGTGCGGCTTGAAGAAGAGACACCGCTCTCGCTCATGGAATCGTGCGCCGAGGAGGCGCTGCCTGTTGCCTCACTGTCCCGAATCATGCTCTCGTAGCCGCTGCTGCCCCCGCTGTGATAGAACAGGGCAGTGCGGCCCATTGCAGGGGGCAGCTCCCCGCTGAGAACGCTGCTGTTGTCGCTGCCATGGCCACTGCTGTAGCGCTGCGGCCTGCGGGGGGCCGTGATCTTGCTATAGGGGGAGGGCAGTGCAGGGGTGAAGGGCTTGTCGTCGCCCAGGTTCACCCCGCTGTCGTTGCCACTGTCCGAATCTCCAGAGCCCCTGAAGTGCTTCCCGGGACCGCCCGATGCCAGTTCGCTGACCCGACTGTTGGCGGCTCGGATAGCTTGTTTTGTGCCCATGATTGTCCCTCTCCCAGGCTTGCTGTTGACCCCCATCACTGATCGGGGGCCGGTCTTCCCAGAGGGAGGTAGGTTGGCATTGCGTGTGGTTGGAGCTGCCAAGGATTTAGTAGAAGAGCTCAAAGACTTAGAGCTGCTTGCAGACATGGAGCGGGCCTTGCTCCCATTGATGCTTACAGCTTTGGGGTTGATGCTCCCTTTCAACAGCCCTGTTTTGCTTGGGGTTCCTGGAGTAGCGCAGGGAGGTGGCGAGGTAGCAGTAGGTGTAGAGGCAGAAGTGGGCACCCCAAGCCTTGGCACTGACCGACTGGATTTACCATTACTACCCAGACTTGCACCACTGTTCTCTCTATATAATGCTGGCTTAGATCCCACAGAAGTCAAGCTATCACATCTTTCAAGGGAAGTCTGACTTCCATACCACTGTCCAGAGTCACCTTTAGCTCCTCTGGACTTGAGACTGGATGTTGCTTTGGCTGTGCTGTATTCCATCTTTAGGCTGGATGTTTTGTGGCTGCTTGAATCACTTCTTAGCCGCATGTCAAGCTCATCCTCTGATGTTGCTGTTCTGGGAGCTGAAGACTTTCCTCCATCGATACCTGCCATCTTTAAGGCACTTGGGGGGAGCAAGATCCGATTTTTCTGATCTAAACTGGATTTTCGGACTGGTGGAGCAGGAGGTGAGGTGCCACCAGGCTTTGGAAGCATGCCACCTTTCTGTACACTTGTCTTTTTCCCCAAGGATGAAAATTTTAAGCTACCAGCTCCAGCTACACTGTCTTGACTCCCACGAGAATCAAAGGAACTGTGGATGACAGGAACAGTACCCAGCGTGGTTGCTCCACGTCGGAGTTGAGGCATTTTACTCGGAGTCTCTAATTTTTTGCTGCTTGATTTCTCACAGCCATCCACCACCCTTTGGGATGAGGTAGATGCAAGCATCTTAGGAGGGCGAGGTACACTGTTGCTGTTCATGCCTGGCTTCCTGGAGGGTGTGCTGCTTGTGCTGTTCTTGGAGAGCTTTCCAGCAGAAATCGAGTCATTGGCCCGAGACTCTGAGGAACCATCTATTCGAAGCCAGGGGTCGTCTTGCCTACTTTCCTGCCTCAGCAGTTCACGACTACCAATGCTAGTCTGAGAAACATTTGAGGTAGGTTTAACTTTCTTGGGAAGACTGGAGTGAACAACTTGAGGGATCTGTGAGGACTGTGAAATATTGGGGGTATTTGATTTAGTCCCTTTGGAACCTCTGGTGGATGCTTTGGTAGACTCTGGAGATGATGGATATTTCGTGATGCTGAGAGACAGTTTGCTGGATGTTATGCTATCACTGTCCATCTCTGAAAAGCAAAAGCCACTGTCATTTAAGGAGCTCTTGACATCCTGAGATGAAAATGGTTCCTTGTGGAATTTACTGAGGGAATCTATGTAAAAACTACCCTCGGGACCAACGTTCTTAGGCTGCTGAAGAAACGCATCTGCACAGTGAGCACCTTCACTGTCAAGTGTCCCCACGCTCACCTCCGTAAGCCAGGAGCTAATGGACGAACAACCACTTCCGTCACAAATAACTGGCTCCTCAGGAAATGGGCTCACCATGTCAATATTCACACCAGATGCACTTGCTTGGGAGGTATAGGCATCAAATTCATCGTTGATGCTGCTGATAATGCTGACTGGCCGAGAGCTAGAGGCCAGGGCCTGCAGGGAGCAGTCGCTGTTGAAGCTGATGACGCTCGACGGACGCCCATTGTCTATGATGCTCCCTATCGACAGCTCCTCCACCACAGTGAACACCAACTCATCCTCTCCATTTAGCTCCACAGGCTGCTGCAGGGTTACTGTGGTCCTCAGGATATCCCTGTCAAAACACCTGGCTCTAAAGGTAGAGCGCAAATGGCTCACCTCCAAAGGGGTTCTGCCAGTGAGTTGGGCCCTACTGAGAACAGGGGAGCTCCCTAGCTCACCCTGTTTCTGGGCTTGATGGCTCATTCCCACAGGAGGCATTCTGGTGGCAGAGCTTCCTTCTGATTCCGGGTGGAGCTTCCTCAGCTCTTTCTGCTGTGGAGGAGGTGCAGGTTTGGGGAGCGACCTCTTGTTGAAAAAGACCTTCTCCCTCACCACTGGTTCAGAGTCCTGAGATGTGGAGCTGCTGTGCTTGTGCACAATTGCTCGCCCATCTGTGACGAGCACCTTCTCCCCATCAGTGATTACCCGGTTTATGTTTTCTGCAACACCCCCATCGGAGGCAGTGGCTGGCCATTTAGAATGTTCCAACTTGAAAGTGAACTGAGCGCTGCCGGCCGGATGGGTGGATGCACACTGTGGCTGTGGCTTGTTTGAAATGCTCTCATGAGAGGAGGCCTTAGCTGGAGTCCTCAGGGAAGCTGTAGCATTAGGTTTTACTTTTGCGGCTGCAACATCTGCCTTGGTGCCAGTCTGAGAGCCCTTGCCTTCACCTGGGAAGGCGGTGGGCTCCTCGCTGCCATCGATGCACTCCAAGCGCTCCTGTAGCTCTGCAAACGTGTTGCATTTGAAGTGGTCCCGGTCCACCGGGCCCTCCTTGACACGCTTCCTGTTTAGGGAGGGGATGATAGGCACAAAGGCAGGTGGGCCCTCATTGTCGCTCAGCTCCCGGTCTGAGATGGCAGCTCCCCCAGGGCCCACGTAGATGACAGTGTCACAAGACTGCTCACTGCTAGAGGAGTAGTCTGGGTCACTGACTAATACAGGCAAGTCTGGATCCAGAGCAACAGTCCTGGGGTGGAACGGTCTCAAGTGGGGTGGACGCCGGATCCGACCTTCTTCACAGGAGCTGTCTCCACCAGATGAGCTTGATGCGTACTTGAAGACAAGATAGACAACGGTGAAAATCTTTTCAGCTAAAGGCAAAAATGGAAATCCATTTTTAATCACCGCTACTCATTACTTTTCAATTTCCTGTTAGCCATCTCTAAAATCCACGATTTCGTCATTGATCACCAAATTATTTTACATTCCGCACACCATAAAACTAGATGGAAAATATCAATACCTTCGAAACAAGTCGATATGCTTAAAGGTTAAAAGTGCACACCAATGGGAAGAATTGGCATCGCTGTCAATAGCATAATACCTGAATGCATGTTTTGTATTTAGACAGTATCCAAATCTGCAGCAATAAAAATATGCGCCGTCATTCTGCCTAATTATGCTGAACGTACATTCTGCTAATCTGAGTGCATTCATTACACACATCCCTAGGCAGACATATTGATCACACAGCACAAGGAAGGAAGAAAAACTCGTTCTGAATTATAACCATAACCAGCATTCATTAGATGAGATACAGATTCATTTTATAGATCTGGAATGTTTCTACACCAGGGGTATTCCCGCCCCTTTATGTCCAGACTAGTCTGTGAAAAAGAGGGCTATTTATGCGTACACAGAGGAACCAAGCAAGTTCAGCACTGTGAGCAAATAGAACGCTAAGTCTCGGGGGGGGGGGGGGGGGGGGGGGGGGGGGGGGGGGGGGGGGGCGCCGGCGCGGCGGGGGGGGGGGGGGGGGGG
>JABJVR010000021.1:7188893-7202697 GCA_025773905.1 Chitala chitala
GGGGTCCCCCCCAAGTCACCTCGTTTTGGTTCCCCAACCACACCCCCCCCCCCCCCCCCCGCTCAACCGCGCATCACATGTGACAGCCCCACTCACTGACGCGTCTGCAGTCAGGGCTTAAAGACAAAAAGTACAGCCACTTTAGGCCAGTCTAAACCGCACTTTCAATTCTGTCTCAGAGACTGAGCATCACAGCCTCACGTAACTTCATTTATACCCACATGACCTCACCCAAGACAAAAGATGCATGACTTGCATTAATGCGCTTCATAGTTGGATTATTGCTTGAAGCAATTTGGGTTAAATAGTTTCAGCAGAACAACAATCCCTTTTTAGAATTAAATTACAGTGTTAATACCGTGTTCTTTTCTCATAAATTAATTGAAAAGCGTTTATAAAGGATAAGACTGCTCGTGTGCCTCCTGTTTATCTGACGCAAAGGATGAGCCACAGGCCACCCTTAAAGTTCCTCTGCACTAGGCACTGTTCTTCAGAACAAAAGCGACAGTCTGCTCATGTCAGGCCAAGCCAGAGCTCATCCAGAACCCCATCGTTGAGCCCTTTCCTCCCCTTGCTTTACAAGCATCTACCCCAGCAGACAGAGCAAAGATCTGGGCCAGGTTTTGGCTAGGCCTCTCTGAGCCTCTCTGCATCCTACTTCCGCCTGCGCCTCCCTTCCTTGCCCTGACACCTCAATGCTCTCAGACAGGAAATGTGTTCTCTCTTTTTGCAGGGACAGGCAGCAGGTCACTGCCACCTCCCCTCAGATGCCAGTCAGGCTCCACATCTCACTCAACGGTGACGCACGCTAACAGCTCCAAACCTGACACACCTACGCCCCAATGTAAACACTTGAATAGACCAATCAGAGAGAAGCTCGCCTGAGCACCCCTCACGGCGCTCTCCAGTTTACCGTTGGATTGAGAAAACTGCACAAAGGCAGCAGTATCTGGTGTGAGAGGGAGGTGAAAGAAAAATCTCCTTTGTGCATTTTCACTCACTCCTCATCCAGCTGTCCTTCACTTTTTCCAGTTCCACCACAGGCTCTCTTCATCGTCACAAAGCCGCCGCCCCCCCCCAGCACCTTTGCTGGGAGTACAAAACTTCCTGAGCCTCTGCAGCTATTAAGTGATAAGAAATTCAATCTCAGACAATAAAGAAGGACATGCTGAAAGCAAAATGACTGCCTCTCGTGAGGGAGCGTGTCCCCCCCACCCCCCTCGTGTACTCTGCATATGCACGGTGAAAGCAATGCACGGCATTCTCTCTCATTTTCCCCCCATCCAAACAAAAGGCAGCTCTCCTCGGCACGGACCTCTGCGTGGACACTGTAACAGATCGTACCCCAGAGCCCAGAAGCAGAGTCTGGAACCCCGATTCTGTCCCAGCGAGACTCTACGCAAACATCACGCTCCGCTCCGTCAGGGGGTGTCGCCTTGATGGGCAGGTGCACGTGTCAAACAAATTACTTTTACTGTGACATTCAAACTGGCTCCTGAACTTGGCTGCATCAGTTCCCTGGTGACACGGCAGACTTCTCGGCTATATTTACATCCAGCCGCAAGAGCAGTTACTAATTCAGTGGAGCGACTGCATTTTCACACCTTACACCCCCTGCTAATGATGAGCTCTCCCCCCCCCCTCCCCCACATCCTTATTTTTCACTTCCACAAACACCAGCACAGTCCAGTCAGGATGGAGGCTGGCTGACTGAAAGCGTGCTCCATGAAATTGGTGCGAGTCTTCAATTTCCAAGCTGATGCCGGTGTTACTCATGGGGGAACCTCAGGTCTTATCACCACCATAATCTTGCAGCTGAGAACTTCTCGGAGCCGCCGTGGTTCTCGTTTACAGCGTATTGCTGATGCTGGAGAAGACACAGGACAGCTTTGTAGAGCTGTGGTGTTGGGTTTTAAGCAGAGTGCGTTTTACACATACATCGCCTGGTACAGGCACATTAACGGCACATTATATCAGAGGTAGATCTCTACAGACTGACACAGCAGTATAAGTAGGTCACTCTGTTCAAATTAATGCTGCACGAACCGCAAATGAGAAACCGGGCGTCAACATCGAACAGAAGGGAAAGGTTAAACCGCTAAACCTGTGGTGACGTCAAGCAGCGCCGTGACATGCCGAACGCCGATCGACCGGGGTCAGACGGGTTCAGTCCGGTTGGACTCAATTCCTTTCTCAGCTGTGAGGAAAGGAAGCCTCTTAATGAGCACGCTCTGTATGAAGTCAGCTCTCACCGAGCAACTGATGGAGAGAATAAATTAATGACAAGCACAGGCCAGGGGTTCTTCTGGGCCAATACACGACACACAGCCCTTCTAACAGGTGTTTTTAATTTTTCAGAGGAAACTTCATAAGCTCTATTAAAAGTATATTTAATGGGCAGTTTCCATAGCCGCGTAAACAATAGCGACAATAGCCGACAAACAGACAGGAAGGGCGGGTGTTTGCCGCTCTGAGAGGCAGAGTAACACGGAGCACGTTCAGGGTTCACACTGGAAGCTACTCCCCTGCTTTTTATTTCTCCGCTCACAAGTCGGAGTATCCGCAATGACACGTCCGGAGCAGCGGGAGAGAAGGGGGAGAAGCCCACCCCCCCATAGGCTGAAATGCAGGTACACATGGAGGACTGCTCCAGTAATCCCACCCCACCAGATGTCTTGCATCCTAAAATGTGGTAGGGTACGTCCAGTCAGTGTCGGGATGCCCTTCTTCCAATGCCTGTATTTTACCCACAGTCTGTTTGTCCTGAGGGTCCGAAAATCCTGAATCGGGTTCAAGTCAGAGCTGCAGCGCATAGAGAGTCGTCTATCTATGTACTTCTACACCTACCTTGTGTAATTTATAAGCAGTCCATGTTTCCGGTTACGCACGGAACCTTGACATAAGCTGATTTAAGTCAACAGTCAACGATAAGCGTTTACAACCCCGGAGCATTGATTTTATCGAACAGTCACAAAGGGAGGAGGGCTGGCCTCAGCAGTGCGAGGGCGTGGGAGAGGTCTCTAGCTGCTAGTTAGATGATGGCAGTATTGAATCGTCGACACTTTAGGCCTCCTCATGTTGCCTTGGCCAATGCCCCGCCCCACCTTGTTCTCGGTCCAGATCTCTGTCTGCCATGTCTTGCACAGGGGTCTGCAGAAATCTTACCAAACGAGCAGGCCGGGTGTGAATGTGATATCACACAGAGCGCGGACCATCTGCAAGAACGTGAGCGCTAGCCAAGCGAGCTAACTCACAAGCAGAAAGCCCACCACAGGGGCGAGCTTAGTCATTCCACACACTTCCTGCAAACTCCACCAACCTCTTTTGTGATTCCACCACCCTCTCTGCTGTCCTGCTCTCAAGTGTAGCATATATAGTTTGTGATCCATTTCTTTGGCCCACAAAAGAGAACAGCCACACCAGAGGCACAAGTCTGTCCTGGAACACAACTGCAGGATTTCCACAAGGTCACGAGCACTGTAGGTGCAGCACCATTCGAGTCAATTTACTGTGCAACTGCTGGTTTCTAGCAGTTTCTTTGATTTGCAAGTATTAGCATATTTCCAGTGGCCCTCAGTAACACTCACGTAAAATAATAATTCTGATTTGTTTGGCACATTGCTAGAATAACAAAAAGGGGTGTGTGGTGTTTGTGCATGGCTCAGATACTGAGGATGACATAAACAAGGTGGAACAATTTAATAGCTCGAGTGTTAGAGTACTCAGGCGTCTCTGTGGAAACCTCTCTCCCTTCTTTTTGCTTACCGACTTAACTCTTAAATGCCACTTGATCACTGAGGTACTTAGGGTTATATTACCTCATATGTTACTGTTTATTTAAGAGTTGGACAAGCATTGAGGTCATGGGTTCCACAGTACTGAGTTAGATGCACGTGTGTATGCACACGCCAGTACACGTACCTGCACATACGTGTAGCAGCATGTTATAGTGTCTTGACTGTTAATCAATCAGCAAGTGATGTCTCCTGTCAGGGTGAAGAGCACCGCTCTCTAACAGAGCTCAGTGAATGACACATGGGATAAACAGGAATAGGGAATCCTAAAAACGGCGTTCACTGTGGGGGTGTCCAAACCACCCCTAATCCCTTGGTGCAGCCTGGGAGCTCTGCCCTGGCCTTGACATGACATTTCAGAAAGTTCTCCCTCTCCAGTTTCTATCTGGAGATGTTTAGAGAATCAGGCCCTTCTCCCCCACACTGCTCTTCTACCTTCTCTCTTGTTTTGGAGCTAAAGTGCTAGTCACCAACCTTCTATGGCTACCTGAGCACATTTCCACTTGCAGATGTATATGGACATGACGGCAGTCTGCCTACCTTGCCCATGCCTGGGTTGTCCTTGACCTTTGACACGGCCCTCAGCAGACATGGGGGAGCGGGAGGCGGGCACAGCTGCAAGATGGCGCTGAAGTTGGAGGGGTAGATGGAGGGCTCCTGGGGCAGTGGCAGCGGCGCCTGGTGTTTCTTACGCTTTGATGACAGGTTGAGCTTCTGGGCTGCCCTAGGAGGGGAGAGAGAAAGAGTAAGCTGGGGAAATGGGGGGGAGTATGCTTGAAGAGCACCGTGGGAATAAATCCAACCCCATGCCTGATCTTAAAAAACAACCCACAAAGCGGTCACTTCTCCGTATGTCGCATGCTGACAGAGCGGGCCTGCCCATGGTGCATCACCGAGGGACGACGCGTCATTACCCTTGGAGACTGCCTCTGTCTGTGTGGGCCCGATAAACTCTGGGAGCGCAAACACAAAGCACAGCCCGCCCTGTCCCATCACTTCATTGCAGCATGGCGGTTTCAGGCTGGTCCCACAGCGGGGCAGGCCAGAGTGCAATCTGAGCCATTACACCAGTCAGGCGTGTCCTTGAGCAAGACACTCAGTGCTAGCTCCCCGGGCTCCACATGTAGCTGGCAGCCCACCGCTCCCCTCAGGGGATGGGTTAATACAGAGAACAAGTCTTATTGTGACGTGTGCAGACTGTATCTGTACACAAGGACAATAAAAGCTTATTGTTATTTGCTGAGTCACACTCCCGACCCAGACTCGCTTTCCTGCAGTCCCGGGCACCCGTTCTTCCGCAGACATTTAAGAGAAACTCTCTGCAGCACCAGCGTCACTAATGAAAGAGCGCTGATGTTTTTATAGGTCACGTGTAAAACTGGCGCGTGTCCGTACGATCACAAGCGTACCTCTTTTATTACAAAACATTTTGCTCACAAAAGCACTGCCTTTTCAGTGTGCCTAATATATAAACAAATTATTTTGTGATTCTGTCATAAAATCTGGCGCTTGGATCTTTCCTCAGAAAGAGCTGGGGGGAGGCTACAATGGGGCCACACACAAGGAGCAGTGAGACACTCCATACCTCATCACCTCCTCTGCCGGTACACCTGTCACATGTCCTCTTTAACTCCCATCAGCCCCCACCCCCCTAACCTTCCAACTACAGGTACAAAAAGTGTCCTTGCAATCCTTGTTTTTATTCAAATTGAGCTGCAGTGTGCCAGTCCGCTTCAACTGACAGAACTTTATTTTATTGAAGTCTAATTGAATTAATTCAAATGATGAATGGCTAGCTTTTGAGGAGTATCTCTGGGAAGGTGGGGGGTGGGAGGTTGCAGTTCTACCTGTTCACCAGTGGGGGAGTAATGAGTGACATCAGACACGGCAGAAATCCACTGCTTGGGCAACTGATGAGTTTGGAGCACGTCCATTAAACTGCAAACCGGGGCAGAATCATTCCAGCGAAGGGTACTGTTAAATGGCAACTGCAACAAGCCTGCTGGCAGCAAAAAAACTCCTCAGCTCATACCTTTGAACAGATCAGAGCAGCGTCGGGCACATCTGGATGTATGCAGTACTGCTACTCTGGAGACAGCGCTATTGATCTGGATTAAATTTGCACAGAAAGCGCTGAGAAGCTGGCAGACTGGGGAGCGGATCTGCCTTTAACCCACAACGTGATTCTCCCCCGATTACCCTGCATTACCCTGCATTTCATGTTCCATTGTGCATTCACATCGCACTTGTGGATTGCTGCGTGTGCAAACGGTTGTCTATGCGCACACGCACACACGTGTGCAGGAGAGACGTGTAAAATCAGACACGTACACACGCACACAAGCATTTTCATAATGTGAATGCGTACGCATGCAAGGAGGACCTGTTCGTACAACGGCATGCAAATATACTAGTGCGTGACAGCGCGTGGGCGGAGTGCTCCGAGTGACCGCGTGTGTGCGAGCAATTGTGCGCGTGAGAGACCTGGAGAGACAGTGAGATGAAGAGCCTGCTGATGCATCACCCATTATAAAAGCCAGCTACATCTGTGAAAGCAGCCTTAGCTCATTAGAGTCCTACTCCAAGCACTTTGGAGGTGGGTGCAGGGCTCTGCTGGCATCCCCTGCTCCCCCCCCCCATGAAGTGACATTCTCAACCCCACCCGACATGTACCCCCTGGAGCTATGACCCAAGAGCACAATCAGAGAACACACCATCGGCTGATGAAGTAATTACTGCGTCCAAGCGTGGCTCAGGAGGGGGCTCCCTGGGGAGTAGGGAGAGATGTGTGTGTGTGTGTGTGTGTGTGTGTGTGTGTGTGTGTGTGTGTAAGAAAGACCGCACACATATGCCAGTGGATCCATGAGAAGTCAGATTTGAACGTGTGAACTAAGGTGGGGCTTTGACACAAACTAACAGTGCACTGGCACCTCCTCACTGACACACGTATAGACACGCACGCGCACACACTTTGCCAGTTGCCCCATCACACACTCATACATGCACCCCCAGAAAGAGTGCAGTTTCTTGAACACAAAGTAAACCACAATCAGACTGCGTCTAACCTTGAGGATACTGTCTGGTCTCTCTCTCTCTCCCTCTCTCACACGCACACTCCTGTGTGCACACTCATTCACACAGAGCATGACTGAGTAACGCTGAGCTGCATCTAACCCCGAGGTTAAAAGCCCCAGCTCCCTCATGCACACACAGCAAGACAGAGGGCTGCACGGTAACGCTGCCAGCCTGCAGACTCCCTGAAAGCAGCCCTTAATCTCCCCACCCAGCCCCAGCTCAACCCGCCAGTGGCATGGAGCAGCAAAGCCTCATTCTCCACACCCAGGCGTGCCCACCTGTTCAGTGCGATTCCCCTACAACGACATGCCAATTTACACCTGCCATATCACAATGCTCTCGCAAGTAAAGATTCTGCACCGGGTGCAGGTGGCATCGTGACTGACAGCTCCACTACAAGGAGCAGCCAGGTAGAAAGGACTTCAAGCTGGCAGGGACGGGAGGAGCGCTGATACGGATTCTCTAAGAGATGACAAACTGATTGGGAACACCAGAACAAAACTGAAAAAGTCAACAGCAAACACTTGAAAGAGAAAGGGAGAAAGAGAGAGAGACAGGTGGGGGGTGCAGAGGCAAAGCTGTACTTACAGATCTCTCCAATCCATCATCTATTCAGCGTTCATAACGGCACCACGAAACTGAGAAAGCTCCACTTTGTCCGTCCACATCCACTCTTTCACAGGGTATTCCATTATTTCCACAGAAACAAGGCAGAGAGAGAAGACAAGATGGGTGTGAATAGTTGTGGGGGGGGTTCTGCTACTTGGGTCAAGGGGGGGGGGGGCTCTGCTCATGAGCGTTAAGGTTCCCGGTCGGTTACGTGCCGGTTTTCCGGCTCTCCAGGAGCCGCGGGGACGATGGCGAGATGGGGGCACGGTAGCATGGCCCTGGAGCTCCACGCAGGAAAGAGGGGAGCTGTCCTGTCAGCGCGCGTGGGGCACGAGTTTCTGCATTTCACCCGGGACGGCAAGGTTGCCAAAGCAGAGTGGGGGGCTGCCCCCGTTTTGCATACTCCTGCCCCCTCCCTGTGGCAGTCACACTCCTCGACAGAAAAGTTCCTGTTCTTCCCCAAGTCTGGCAGAATTAACCTTGCTGATTCTGTAACACCTCTCCCGGGCTGCCGACAGGTCCTCCCTTCTCTGCTCACGCCATCTCTCTCTCTCGCACGTTCTGTTCCTCACTCGTTTGGTCACTCTGGCTTTCCTCACCAGACAGATAAATCTGTTCACCCCTCTCTCTCTCTTTCTCTCTCGCTCTCTGTGTTAATCCTCCTCTCTTCACCTTTGCTGAAAGGCTGAAGCCAAGGCTGTCTGCCCAACTCAACAGAGAAAGGGGGGAAATCCCAGATGTGTGGAAAAGGCAGGACAGAGGAAAGGAGGAAAAAAAAGGCTAATCCTCAGTGAAGGAGAGCGGTCCAACCAGAGTCCTCGGAAAACAGAGTGATCTACTCCTCTCAACACACAGCAGCTGTCCTGAGCACCTCGCTTGCCGTTCTCTTGCTCTATCCTCCTCCTCCTCCTCCTCCCTCTCTCTCTCTCTCTCTCTCTCTCTCACCCCCCTCCCTCTGCCGGCGAGCTGGGTGTCGAAGCGAAGCTGCTGCTAATCCATACGCACTCAGACACATGCTGCTGCTGAGCAAATACTGCGCCACTCACACACAGGAACCCCTCGTCCTATTCCCTTGAACTTCAAAGAGATTTGGTTAGTGTGTGTGTGTGTGTGTGTGTGTGTGCGCGCGCGCGCAGGATCTGATCAGCTAGATAACCGAGTGGTTGCTATTAATTACCACAGGAAAGATGATTACAACAGAGAGCTGAACAGATCCGACAGAACCACAAGAGAAGAAACACAGGTGATGAGGAAGAGGAGGAGTTCACAGAAAAAGGCAACAGTGGGGATGGACGCAGCAGGATCAACAGGGTAGACAGGGCCAGACAAAAAAAAAAAAGAAATGCAGTGAAAACAGACAAGACAATCAGGTGGGAAAGAGGTGGGGTTAATCTGGGAATCTGTGGAACATCAGTCTGAGAGCGAGGTTCTTCGAAGCCCCTGCTCCTCTCTTTGCCGAGCCCCCAGAAAGGAAGGGTGAATGCCGGCCCGAGACACAGGTTTGGGCCAAGCCTCCTGTGACATTTGGTGTTGCCTCCTTTGGCTGACGGGCTCCTCACATCTGCCACCTGCCCCACTCCCTGCCCATAAACATGGCCAACTTCCTTTCACATAGACTCCGAAGGAACATGCTAAGGCCCCGTCTCCTCTGTTGTGTTCCACACTTGCTGGCAATATTCTCGGAAAAATATGCTTTTACTACCTCTGTTATACACTTCTTCAGTACTATTTCATCTGCCTAGTTGTCTCCTTTCACAAGGCTAGAGGTGTCCTCATGGCCTAGCAGCAATCATTTACCCAAGTTCCCCAAAACACAAGCTGATGGACTCACTGGCAGCGTTCTCCAAGGTGACGTGTCACATGACCAGCACTGGCCAGAGCCATGTTGCTGATTGGCCAGACAAAACAACAGCTAAATCAAGTGATGCCAACACCCACCGAGCTGTCGATTTCTTCCGCACGTTCTTTTTCAACCTCCATCCCAGTCGAGCCGGTATCAAACCCGAGACGCACAAATGACCGTGGGCAAGATTAACGCCAGACACGCCTGTCAAGGAAATGAAATTTCCCGAGCCCTTTGTGAGGCACTGAAAGGACATCTCAATCCATGGAGGAATCGGAGGTGTGAGAGCGAGAGACGGGGAGGTGGGGTGGGCGGGGGGAAGTTGGGGGTGGTGCGTTCACAATCGTGCCTCCGTCAATAAACTGTCCGGGCCTTTTCAGCCTTTGTCAAAATTAGCAAAAGAAATTCCTGAACCAAGATAATTCATTAGCTTGGTCTTGCAGCACCTTGTTTGTAAGAATTTGTCGGCTGCCCGCCTGCCTCCTGCACCAATCCCGATACGGCGTTCCGAGCCTAATTGGCCCGTTAGCCCCATTTACCATTGCTGACATCCCCTTTGTTCTCATTCGCTCTCATCTTCCTCAAGGTAGTGCTCCTGGCTGGCTCTTCGCCCTCATACCGATCACTCAAACCAAGACAGATCAATGCGGTGACATCTCGATATAGGCACCTCGGCCATCCCGCAACGGGAAATCACAGGCACCAGGGGACCTTGAGGGGCTCGTTTTAAAGAAGGACAAGGCCACACAAGTCAACGTGCCAGACGAGTGTCTGGACAAACCCACACAACAGCAGAGGCCTCATAATGATAAAACACAGACTTGTTCCCTGAAACGCAGGGTCTTTCTCGGCATCCAAACACAGCTCTTAAATAAAAACATTAAAAATGCATAATTTAATAAGATTAGCGAGCGACTGACAGTCATCAGACAGAGCTCTCCAGACATCCAGATATCTAAACACAAACCAGCAAAATAAGTAAATAATCCAGCACCGTATCACAAAACCAGTGGGTAACATGACAGAAAAGAACCGGGTGAGACAACTGTAGTACCCTTTACCAAATTAATGTAATAAATTTAACATTCAGGTTATGTATGAGGAAAGTGTACGAGTACATCTACTGGTTTAATGAGGGTGTAATTAATTTAAGAGAGAAAAATTTGTGCTACCACTTAAGACATTCAGGACGCTGAGTTCGATTAATTACGTATGACATCACACCCTGGAAGTGGGAGTTGATGTCACCATCTACACTGGTGGCTGATGTTTGGGACTGACTCAGCAGCACATCGGCCATGTCGATACCTTGAAATGATACTTTTTAGGCACCGAGTCTAGTTGTGCAGGATAATTTTTGCGACCAATACCAAAACACAAGAAAATCTTTGATTTATTTGGGCTGTTCTAAACTGTGTTTCAACAGGAAAGCGACATTGATTACCCGCCAGTAATGAATGCACGTTGAGTCATGGGTCTGATCACGTTACGCACCCTTGATATGTATGAATGCATCTCTTTTACTCTGCTGGTACACCTTCCTGGAAGCTGAGGACAGCAGGGTCAGCGGTGCTTACACCATCAGTCTGAGTGTGATCTCCATCTGGGTAACGTCACTCAGCTGACCCAACGCAACTCACTCTGCACCACTTAAAGCAAACTCCCCCCTCCCAGTTCCTGCCTCTACACGCCACCGCATGCTGAAATCCCAGCTCCAAGCTCTGGGGCCACTTATCGTGCATCTAGGGCGGTGCACGTCAGCGTGAAGAATCGGAACCTCCCGAGAGCATGACCTTTAGGGAGAAACACGATCTGGTCTTGGATGTGCTCCCTCCATTGGCACATTTGTCAGTAAAGCCCTCTGGAGTCCATCTCAATGCTCGTAGCAACCATCTCGGTCATCGTGCAAGTCCAGCTTTGGTACGAGTAGCCGATTCTCCGGGTCAGCTCATCTCTCATGGTTCTCTCTCTATGGCTGTCTCCCTCTCAGTGCTCACTGCTGAGATCACTTTCCATCAGAATCCCTCCCTCCCACACACACACCTTTATCTGACCTCTGTCATCTATCAAGCCTCCTGTCACGCTTCTTCCCCATCTCTCTCAGGTAAGCAGTCCTAAACCACATGTGCGTCTGGGCCTCAGCTCTCTCTTTACAACAAAACCAGCCGCTTCTTAATGTGCTTTAACATCCTGAAGGACTCAATCTCCCCACTTTGCACTCAGGTTTATCCACTTATGTTTATACAGGAGAAATACTTCCATGGCTTGTTCTTGGACTGAGAATGAGGGATATTCTGCACAAGGTCACGTGTGCATATGTTGGCTACCAGCACCTTAAATAAGCACTTAAAATCCCAACAGGACAAAAAGTCAAAGGCAGCATCACCTGTCTGCCTACACCTTAAAACCTGCACCAAAGAGCAGCCTGAAGGTAAAGCCGCTTCTTCAGAGTGCTGTGGCAGTTTTTGTGGATACCCTTCCTGGCCTGCCATATACAGAATACAAAGTGAATCTTTTCCGGTCCAGCACCGATTTCAGGCTAATTAATGTTCATGTAGGACAGGTGCCTTTACTGTGAAACCCCTACTTGAACAGCCTCACACTGGAATAAAACAATGGTGGGGGGGTTTTCTGGCTCTGATGGTATCTCACCTAGCAAATTAGCTGCACTTCAGGGTATTGCAGTACAACTGCAATACAAATGACACAATGACTTTGGTTTTGGGGGGGTAAATTATCTTTGCTATTGTTTGAAATTTATCAGTTCAGACTCACAGTGGGACTTACAGACCTGCCTTAGATCATCGATGCAGTTTACTGTGAATAACAGTAGAAAGCATAACATGGTTGCTTTAAGTGCAACCACCCCCAGACGTGGACGTTATCTTACAAGCCCCACTCGCCCCTCTCCAAAACACGCTATAAGCACATACAGCTTCCATCCATGATCGAGGCAGCCATCAGGAAAGTTGGGGGGTAGATTATGGATAGTATCCATAATCATCTATAGTAAAATAAAACAGAAGGAAAAGGGGGAAATAGAACCCAGAAGAGAGAAGGCAGAAAGGGGGGAGGGGAAAAAAAAATATTAAAAAACCACCACGGCCCCCCCCCCCCCCCCAGCATCCCTGTACAATAGAGCATTTGGCCAAGAGCCATTCAGAGGCAGCCGAAATTATGTCGGGTAATTTTGTACTGAAAACGTGAACATGGGTAAGAAATATTGCCAAAACCACATAGTGGGCTTCTTCGAACGGCTTTATTCCCAGGATGCACTGGGGTGGGAATTCCCCTGTTGACCTAAAATAATTGAAACAGTTGGACTTTAAATGGCAGGGAAGAAATCTAATTAAAGTCAGGATTAAAGACACATTCTGCTGTTTATATGCAACAGGAGCAATACCTGGATTTCCTTTGATGCATCTCATGATGTCTGCAGACGGTGGGGGGGGGGGGTGTAATTTATTTCACCTGAGGACAGCTTCATACCAGGTGAATGCAGACTGGATAACGCGCATTAGCATGCATGTAAGCGCTGAAGTGCACACTGGGCAGGCTGTCACAATAATGTCTGGCTACTTTTCCCCATCCATTCAGTCAGTTAACACGGCTGAACGCGAGGCAACTCTGCCTGTTCCACTTCCTGAAGCTGTCCAGCCTAAACACCCTTGGCTTCGCAGACGTGCCAGTCGAAACGTACAAACCGAAGTCCTCGCTGTTTCCAAGTAACACCGCTGTTAGCTGACTGGCTCCAAACAGCACCAGGCTCATAATGCTCACATACCAGTAAAAAAAAAAGTGCCTCCGTTGCTAAAGTGTAACTATTCATTTTTATAAAAGCAAATGCGACATCTAATCAATTACCCAAATAGTAGCGTAAGCAGCTAGCTCTCCAAGCATCCGCTAAATGGCTACTAAGCAGAAAAAAAAAAAAAAATTTAATTAATAAATAATGACACTCCGCAAGACACTAGACCTCGTGGTAGCACTTTGGCTGCCAGAGGGTTAAAAAAGATGCTCAAATCCCCCGTGCAGTGAAGCTGCTCTATAGCGAGACACGTGGCTTCACTAGGCTCAGGGCGGAAACCAAAGCTTTCAGGTAGATTAGAAATCCTTCTGCAAACTCATTCACTCATGATCTACAGCGAGCTAGCAGCAAAGTCTGATGGGTACTGGCATCCTGCTATGAACAAGCTGGTTAAAAAAAAAAAAAGAGGAGGTAAGTGCTGCATCTCATCGCACTAGCTTTGTTGATTCACCTGTGAGTGGAAACTGTTGCAAATGAGCTCTATTTCCAGAAAGTCTTGACAGCTGAAAATGAAGACGTTACTCCGTCTCAGTAACATTGCTGGGGCTGCCACCTTAGCTGCTGACAGAGATTAACAGCAGCTTTTATCTCACTTGGAGGGGGGGGGGGGGGGGGTGGGGGGGGGGGGGGGGGGGGGGGGGTGGGGGGGGGGGGGGGGGGGGGGGGGGGGGGGGG
>JABJVR010000021.1:7202797-7254850 GCA_025773905.1 Chitala chitala
GTTTCTCTCATCCTGTGGCGGGGGGGTAAACACTGAAAAATTCTTTTTTGTAAAATCCCCTAAAAATATTACAAAAACACTTAAAACAAACCCCCCCCCAAAAAAAAAAAAAAAAAAAAAAAAAAAAAAACTTCCATAGATGCACATAATGCCAAACCCTATAATGTCCAAACCCTAAAGTTAAAAACTTCCCAGCAGTTTCAATGGATACTGTACAGGTCTGTGCAATATGGATGTTCCCTTGGACTAGGTCCTGCAGTAGCACCAGATGTGTTAGAACACGCCTTAATGTAATGGGTAACAGGAGCCGACAAAGTCATCAGGGTTAACTGCACCCACATAATCACGCTGCCTTGCATGCAGGATATTGCACTTAAGTGCTATTTGTTAGCCCCCCCAAACAATACCCTGTGAATTTACCCAACTTATCAGAATTTCTGTGAAACGATTAACAAAGGTGACTCGAAAGTAGGGTAGACAACATGCTACCTTAAGTAATGAATAGAAGTTATACGTGGCGGAAAAAAAAAAATTGTTCTAAAATGTATACCACAAAAGAACAAATCTACTTGGGAAAAAATATGGCATGCAATACTTTAATTAGATAGGTTTACTTGTAAGTGCGCATTTTGTAGTTTAAGGTATTACAATCAGACACTCAGCCCTCTTTCACCCAATTAGAACTTTAAGTGATAAGATAATCTTTCGGGATGGGTGGTCAGTAACTATCAATTCAAGGATTCACTACAGCGTTATGAAGAAGCTACGCAATTTAACAAATCGTATCATACCGTTACAAAGTACATCTGCAGCACAGGTTAAATAGAGCAGATAAACTTGCAATTCTTCTACGATAAAGCTGAGCGGAATCAAGAACAAGGATCATTGAAACAAGCGCGAATTTAAATCAACAGAAGTGATAGTGCAAGCTGATTGCATGGCACGCGTTAAAGAGTAAACATGCAGACTATGCAAATTGATTTTTAAACGCATCCGATTCTGATACAGCTACACGCCTAAACAACCGTAACGTAAATTACCTTGGTACACCAAGCCACTAACACATAACACTTTCTACCAGCCGTAACGATTTACCTTGATTGGCGACGCGTAAATAAGTTTGCCTATTTCGCAGTCTATGCGCCGAGAGTGACTTGACTGCGCTGAACTCAGCTCCTGTGTTAGACCACCGCTGACTTCAGTTTGTAATGTCTTCAGCTGGGCTACTTGTGGCGAGGAACCTGACTGTCTGATGATCGGGTGGAGCTTTTCAGAATTCTACGATCAAAGTCTTACGTAGACGCGCGTGCTGCCACTTTGACGCTGCGGGTACAATAATCCCTCTGGCTTTAGAAACCGCAGTTACGTTTGCGCCACTCAAATCATTTAAGAGCATTCGTAAAAGGCTTAAAAATTCGGTTACATCCGATATAAGGATCCAGTGCGCTAAGAGCCCACATTTATCTGGGAATTGGGTATAGCATGGATGGGTTATTAACTTCATATGATGTACTCTAAAATCCATTTAGCTATATCGATGAGTCAGGTTTAATGGATGTTTAATTAAATTAAGGTCTTCCTCTGGTGTTGCCAAGTCTCCGCGCAAATATCTCTACCCAAAATGAACTCACTTTGGGCTGTCTGCATTGTGCAAATGGAGAAAAAAAAAAAAAAAAGTTATTTACAAAATACGATGCTGCTGCTGCCATCATAAATTCATACAATTTAAAATCTCCCTTTGATAGTTAAATATAATTTCGGGAGATTTAACGTTCTTGTATAAACTCATCAAGCAAATATGTGTTTGTCTGGAAGAGAAAATAGTCGTTCTCTTGTTAAGAATTTAGAGTGCAGACCACCCGTGTTAAGGCAAATTCCACTATATCTTATGGAAAGCCGAAAATGAGAGACCTTATTTAGTTCGCAACACAAACAAATCGGGAGCTATCGGGAATGCAAGACTGATACGGACCAAAGTGAAAGCTTGGAAAACAACTGTTCCCTTTCATCATTCAACAATGACCAGTCCATTCGGCCCTCGGGTAGCCAGCCCGTCATAAATTAGTTTCTGCTTCAGTCTTCAACAGCGGAACGCCATCTAAGATGGACCAGTCCGTGACCCTATAAACAAACTGACAGAACTGATTTATGCACCGCAGACGTAACTGTTAAGTCAATAAACAGCCACGATACCTACTTCAAACTTTTAAAAGCTATTTAAAGTCCCCTGAACGCTCATTCTGGACATTTAAAACAAATTCTTTCAGTGAAGAGATTTCCAAATCATGTGAAACTGCCCAGAAAGCATTAACTGGCATGCAGGAAAATAAACCGTTTACCTCTGGTAACTGAATGATTACCTCGGGCTCGTTAACTTTGGCGTTCACGTGAAGCATGTTGTCTTTGGTCATGTGACCCCGCACCACCATCTGCGCCACCCCCCAATGAAACACTAGCAGGCTGCAGAGGTCATGACCATCTCATTGTCACTATCACCTCTGTGCCCAATAACCACTACTGCACTGTAAAAACTGTTAATCATTTTGCATCAGAGAAATGTTGAAATTACAGCTGCAATCTGCCATGTTGCCCAGGTCACGGGACTCTGCATTCAGCGCTACAGAGTCGGCATAAGCCTTCAACCTATTAGCATAAACAAATCTCTGTAATTTAAAAGAAATTCTAATAACCCACGACATGGGAAAAAGAGGGGATCACTTATGTAAATCTTGAAGTAATTCATTTCATTATGTGAGGGCCTTAGAGTAATATAAATGTCACTAGCTAAAGAAACAAAATAGTCATATTAAAATTATGATTTCATTCAGATGAACCTGCCGCATTGAACAAGATGAACAAAGTAAGGCCTTTTAGGCAGAAGTGCGTTTCTCACCATACCACATTCTCTGTGCTTAAACTTCATGCATCCATCCATTTTAGAATTACCTCTGCAGGTTCATGGATACTCTGGAGCACCCAAGGGTGGAAGGCCTGGTCCACCCAGGACATGTCTCCAACCCCTCGCAGGACAAACACAAACACCTTCAAGCTGCAGTCAGTCAGCACGTGAGCCCACCATGAATGACTAGAGTGATTAATCTGAGTTGTAGTCACAAACATGTACTGCAATATTGGTGAGGATTCAAGGAGATCTCAGACCCACTACGTCCAGAGCCAGAAAACCGCTGTCCCAAGGACAGGGCCAGGACTCCGCACAACCAAGTTCCACATCACTAATTTCAGCAAAATTTCCAGAAAAGAACGAAGCATTTATGATTTAAAGCCCTTTAGTCACCAAAGGCTGGTGTGTATAAGATCAGCAATTAACATGTAAAAAAATGAGTTTGGCTTGTGACTAAAAGGTTATAGGAATTTAAAAGGTATAGCCTCAATTAAAAAAAAAAAAATTTAATTATTAGCATCCGTACTGAAATGACTAGCTAAAACTGCACAATCATATAAAGCATGAAGGAGCCAGCATCCATATCAGGAGAAATTACAAACCACAACAAGCATCACGTTTCGCTTGCACAGCTAGGCCATTCGAGGCCATTTGAGGACAGTGTAGAATTATCGTTCTCAGCAACACATTATACCAGATGTTCTCAGTGATATGCACTGAACATAAATTTGTTGGGCGGTTTCTATTAGCCAAAATTATGTTACCTTATGGATGAGCGGCCATTCTAAGAGTTGACATTAGTGCTGTTCCATTACCCTTTTATCTGAAAGTGATATTACCAAGGCTCTCCCACCTGCAGAATTCAACCAGCAGTGGTGACTTCAAAGGAACACCTTAACAGAGCTGCCGATCTCTGGTAGCCTCTCTGTATAGCCAATCAAAGTCCAAAAGACAAATGAATGGAAACGTGTCACCCCTGCGAGAGTCTTATCTACAAAAGCAGATACTTCACAATAACTGTTAAGGGTAGCGGAAAGATTCTTTTTCCTAGTTTTGAAGATCTGAAGGATTTTTTGATGAATACCATAGTCCCTTTTGATAGTGTGGTACAGAGTTTCCCTTTGATCATGTGACACACCCTTCCAGGAAGGTGGACATGAGTGTGGCCACACTGCCCTTTGGCACATGTGTGCGTGGGTTTGTTTATTGACCATTCATCCATCACTCCTGCCTTCTGCCATGGGGCTGCTCGATGGCCCCCTCTTCTTGTTCACTGATGCATGCTGAGAGAGCAGGCACCCCCCCATACTGTTTGGATACTCATTCCCTAAAGCCCCGCGCCGACTCCTTGTGGGTGAACTTCCTTTTTTCCTGATTGCTCAAGCCATCCTTGGACCAACCCACCCCCAGCCTCGATTTGCTCTGCATCCATAAAGTCTGCACCAGTTATGAGTAGTACAGGTCATAGATGAAAGATTGATGACTTCCACCATGGTTAACATGACCACTGCTGTGAGTGCAGTTTGCAAACCACATGACTCTGTGTTAAATGTGTAACGTATTACTGCTGAGACAAGGTGGCAGTCCAAATGATGAATGCATTTGGCAGACAAACGGTAACTGGCTCAGATCTTCAGTGCTGAGGATGGTATGAGTACCTTGGGTGAGGTTCTGCGTCTAACTGGAGGTCCCGACACCATGAGTGACAAGGACACAGTCACAGCTATTCCCAGCAGCAGTGTAAATTGCAAACAGTGCAGTCTGCTCTTTGATGGACCAGGGTGTGTGTGTGTGTATGGAAAGGGGAGAAAGTGTGCAGGTAGTCGGCACGTTTTCACGCTGTAGCAGAGTGTATTGACATGGTGGCACCTGATCTGCCTGTGTGTCTGAGAGGATGGCAGCTCCGCCCCTTGTGCAGTTAGACCTCCTAAAGTCTGCTAAGGGAATATAACACAAACATTATTAAGTATAGGACAGCACAGTGGCATCACTGTGGCAAGTGGGTGGGCAGCCCTCTGTCCCTGTGGGAAGGGCAAGCTTACACCAGCAAGAGAGTGGCCAGGTCCACTTTGCAGGTAGCATTACATACTTGCTAAAGCCCCAGCTCAGACAGACGGCTCTCAACCCAGAATGTTACGGGAACCCTGGAGCTGCCAGGCAATGGAGAACCTCACTGACTCACTCGACCTGACCTTGGGTCAATGGCACCGGAATCAGCTGCTGTCACCATGCAGCAGCATGTGCCGTGAACACGCAAACGGTTTTTAATAAAAGACGTCCACTCCACATGATGTAGGCCACTGACTCACAATCCACCCCTCCATCACCTTGCTGACAGAACCTCGGCTGCACTTGAAAGGCCTCAGTGCTTTGCATGATAATAAAAAAAGAAGATAAGGAACAAACACAAGTCCACTCCTCCTATTGAAGTCTCTGTAATAAACTTCCCTCCCTTCACTTTGAAGTCCAGGGCCCGCTGAACTGCCCTCTTCCCCACGTCAAACAAAGGAGGCATACATCTCAGTAAAGTTCTTCTGAGGACTTCTGAATTTTTAAGGCTCTTTGTTTCCAAAATTTGTGATTGTTTTGACCTGCAACTGTAGGTGAGAAAAGAAAAATTTTTTTACATTCTCCACCCCCTTCTAAGGAAGATCAGGGACAGGGAGGGATAAACAGGCAATGGCTTCTTCAGGAAATTGCAGCGATGCTTTATGCTCTTGGCATTTCTGCATTTTGGATTGACAAAACAGCAAGCACTGTTCTCGTCGTAAGGACCTGCTCCCTGTAGTGGGGCATTTTGCTTCAGAGTACCCCTGGGGTCTTTTCAAAGATGAGGAAGGGCGCGGTGTCTGCATTGACTTCTAAATTGACTACCCGAGTGCAGCCTGACACTCCATTTTCATCAGCAATGCGTCTTGAGTGAGACTAGTTTCAAGTATGAACGCACCTCAGACCATCAGTTGATTGCTGTGGCTATGCATTGTAATTAGTTCTCACCTCCACTGCCAACCGCAGGACACTGCAGCGTGGACCATGCTGCCAGAATGTTCTACTGCCCCAGTCCAAACGCCTACAGCTGTTCACCAGAACCACAATACAGCTAAGACATGGTTCTGCATCCAGCGGACAAAGGCTGTCCCATGGGGTCACATGTGACAGGTCCACCCTGCTCCCCCCTGATTAGCAGGTAATAATATGACTTGATATTTGACCTGGAAAACAACTTGTAAAAGACATAATTTCAGGATCCAGAAGTGATGTTAGTGAAATAACGCTTCTCTGATACACAACACAAGATGAACCATCCAGGTGGTGTAGATATTACAGCACTGCTTCCCTGTTTACAACAAGCAGCATTGACCAATCAGGTGCTGAAAATGCATGTTAGAGTAGTTTCATAGAAGGCAGAGAAGTCCAAATCCTTCTGCTCAGACGCACGTCAGACATCTCACTGGAAACATCCCTACCCTTCACAATAAGCCCACTGTCTGTCAACAATGCCTCACCGGGAGCTCTCATGCCTCCAACTACAGAGCGTGCGTCTCCACACGCCTGTCAAAATACCGCTGTTCCGAGTGGGCGGCACATGTCTGATTGCTGGCAATAACACGATCTCCCTTTTCCACCTCACTTGGGGAACCAACTGCAGAGTAATTACTCTGGCAGCCAGCCACCTAAACCAGACTGCGTGTTCCTCCCTACGCTCTGGATCCGAAAAACGAGCCGGACATCTTCAGCGCTGTGGCAGGAGGCCGAAAGTCTATCTCTGTCGCGTAGCTGTGCTTTCTGGATCAGCGTTAAACAGAACATCAGGGAGGGGCACGCGTTTCCAAAGGAAGCGCCGTACATTTGGGCGTGCTTAGGAGGAGGTGGGTTACCGATGCCAAAGAAAGCAGCGTTTGTGCTGCCAAAAACATAATTAATAATCGTGTTTGCTGCAAAAGCCAGGTGTCAAAAGTGAAACAAAACAAGACAGTCACATGACAAACACCTGATAAAACCTGATCTAGCCCCATGTTGGCACTATACCTGAAATCATTGTGTCAACACTGCACACTTGAATTCTCCAAGGAACATCAAGCTAAATTATTTCTGCTAAAGGAACAGCACAATTACTCCATTATTATTAGGACCATGGAACAGCGTGACATGCAAGACTTTACTGCATTCAGCGCACAGCATGTATGCATTTCTGCCAAAGAGGATTTGCGGTTTATTACGATGTCTTGTATTTATCCTTCCGGCATTCTGTTTTTTGGTTTAAAATGTCTGCTACCATAAATCTCAAGGGCAATAAAGCATGTGGAGAATTGCATTCGGATTAAATGTCGGCGTATCAAATAGCAACAAAACATATTGCACCTGTACCTTCCCAGCCACCCTTTCAGGTTAACAGTTAAAACAATGAGCTAATGTTCCTGACAAGCCATGATGATAATGACGGCAGCACCCACAGTCATGGCAGTGACACCCACTAGGATGGACAGTGCCGCGGTGAGGTCCAGCGAGAGCCGCTTCAGTGCATTAGAATGCTGCCACGTTTAATATTCTTCAGCCTGACAAGCAAACGGGCTCGACGCCCGCTTTGAAGGCAGCCAATTACAAATCTTTGTGTTAGCCAGGGCTGTAATCAATGTCCCTGTAAATGATGCATGGAAAAACAGTGGCCGTGCTAATGTGCACACAGGCAAAGCTGCCTCTCAGGCCGTGCTAATGTGCACACAGGCAAAGCTGCCTCTCAGGCCTTCTGTTTTAAAAAAGGTAATTTCTGACAGTGACTGAAATGAAGGCCTAGGTAAGCCAGTGTGTGTCTGTATGTTAGGCCCACATGAGCCTGTAGGTGTCTGCAGGTGAGGCCCACACAAGCCTATACGTACCTGAAAGTGCAGCCCAGGTGAGCCCGTATGTACCTGAAAGTGCAGCCCAGGTGAGCCCGCATGTACCTGAAAGTGATTTGCAAAGGTAACCAACAGACCCTACAGTTCAAAACATTGAAACACCACTTTAACTCCTCCAGAAAGGCAGGGAAGTTATTCTCAAGCCAGATGTATAAAGGGATAAAGGCTCTCACTTGTACCTCCATGTGACTGGGTGTTTTTGTGCTCCTACACTGCACAGGATAAGCCATCTGAAATGACAGCAGCACAGGTCACAAAGGGACACTCTGGCTTTCAATAAAAGCACAGCAAACCCTGAGATATCCAAATGTCCTTGAAGAAGCTACAAAACATAATGATGCAATTAATTTAGTCCGTGGCTTTCAGTGCTAAAGAAGAGAACTGGTCCCTACAGTGCAAATATGCAGCTGGTTTGACAAAGAAAAACCTCCCTCTCGCACCATCCATCATTTAAAACTGAAGAGTAAATTTATTATTATATACAGTTTTGTAGCAGCTATCCAGCTAGGAACACACCCCAGACAGCCTTATTATGTCAGGAATGTTTGTTTATACAGGCGTAAATGTCTAGACATTTCACTCTCCACAGATAACAACTGATGAAGTCCTACAATCCTGTGAATAGGATCCAGGAGGCTAATCCATTTAATGATTGTGTCGATTTTTTTCCTTCTCCCCTTGCTGAACCCCAGTACTTATAAAGCACATCAACAATTGCCATTTGGGCACTTTGTCTGCTGGGAACAATGGGATAATATGGTCAGTCTTGTAGCCCACAGAAAAAGAGAGAGGGAAGGGGGGCCACTTCCTCCAATCTGCTTTGCATTGAAATGAAGGGAGGTCCCTGACCACGCTGTCAGCACTCTGTCTGAATAGCCCTGTGTGGACACAGTGACTCTGGGAGCGGGCCAATCAAAATCACCGCCCGAGGACTGATCTCTTCTGCTGGATGTCACAGACTGAGATGGAGGGCTAGAGATGATCGCCATCGCACCATCGCACAGGTGCTCCTCAGTCAGCCATTTCAGAGCCTCCTGCGTGTGAACCGCATATAAAAGGCCCCATAGTGGGATAGGCAGGAGAAAGTCGCTCCCCGGGTCTCCCCGAAAAGTCACTTGTGCCAACCGTCTAGCCCTTTAGCTGGTCGTCAAAGGTCACGTTATAGTTAGCAGATAGTTGGACCTAGTTAAAACGAAAGGGTCACAAAGGCAGGCCAAAGCTCAGACGTACCCGTGTACAGTAACATGAGGCTTCACCCAGTGTTCCAGATCCACTGGACTCAAGCTACATGGAGAACTGTCAAAGTGCACGAGACACAGCTTGGTGGTTCAATGGGCAGAACATCAGGCTGGACTGTGGAAAACTCCTAATTTGAATCCCAGCCCAGCCAGGTGGGTCTTTAAGCAAGACACTCAGCACTCCCTGGGCACTGTGTCCTGCTGCCCTCTGTTCCCCCCACAAGATGGGTTAAATGAAGATAGAAACTACCTATCTGGGAATAATAAATACTATAAAAAAATATGTGGGCCTGATTTTGTCAAAACGTGCGCGACCCTTTAATCCCACTAGCCCGTCTGTGTCATTTAGATGTGGCGTGAGGTAGCGGAGTGGAAGAGGAGGAAACAGCATTCTGGGTCACGTTCTTGCTTTCAGGCACCGGCTCTGGGCTCTTCTCTGAAGACCACTGCAGCGCAAAAACAAGGGCGTCTAAAGAGCTCAAAGGTTATCATCTGTGCGAGGGCCATGCTTGTCATGCCCCTAACTGGCGGTGCCTAACCTCGTCTGCCCTGCCTCTCCGCTCGTCCCTAATTTACTGTGCATCTGTCAGTCTGTGCTTCGTTAATTTCCGCTCATGGAGGGTCTCAGCCACTTCCAGCGGGCTCACAATCTTATTTCCTGTGTAAACATTTCCGAACTGGCCCTGAAGAGGAGGCCCTTTCAACTGGGTCTGTGTTAAGATGAAGGGTTCTATTTTCAGTCTGCGTTGCAGGAGGATTATTATGAGTACGGTTGGTACTTTTTTCCTGGTGCCATCGCTTAAATCCCTCTGTGATGTCTGTGATGAGGACTCGGGCGCTCAGGGCTCCCAGTGGCTGTAAGCTGTCTGGCCTGAGATCACTGTCACCACCTCAATAAGCTGTAATGTACATAAGCCAAAACCCATAGGGAGGCCCTCTGCTCAGAGCCTCAGCACTGGCCCCTGGGCACAGGTAAATGATTCAGGCCTTGTCCAGAGCACAGGAGGGGGCACTTAATGATTTAAAAACCACCTATGTTGCACTGCATGACCTTTCATGTGCAATCCGCTCAGAATGCCTAAACTGACAAGGTAGAAGGTTTTCTCAACGTATTCTATGTGCAGGCCTTGATCACAAGGGTGAAAGGTTGACGGTTGGGTCTCCCTCCTGGAAGCATGTGGGCACCTTGAGATGTTCCATCAAAAAGAAAAATGAGCCATGGTCCGACCCTCGGGGCTAACTATTGCCATCTCAGCAAACGCCAAAGTGCGTCTACATTTGAAACAAGATGTCCCCAGTTCAGTGTCAGGAGGCATCACCTCTTACAGATGGCATGTCCAATATGTGTGTCTACCAACTGTTCTGCAGTTGAGTCAGCTCTGGAAGGAGTGACCTCTCCAGCACCAAGCCTGGGCAGAAACATGTGGGGAGGTGGCCATCAGAGAGTGTTTAGCCTAACAGCAGACCACCTTAGACGGCTCCATTCCAGATCTGTGAAATGTTTCCTGCCTAAACATAGCCTTTCCCAGGACAATAACAAAGCAGTGAGGCTATTTACCCTCGGTTCAGGTCTTTTGCAGAGCAAGTTATAAGTCTACAACTAATGCTATTATGCTATACACAGACACACACAGACCCCACCTCCACAGATAGTCTACACACACACACACACACACACACACACACACACAAATACAGACATATACAAATAACACGCAAAACACATGCAAGTACAAACCCAAACATCAACTTGCGCATGGAAAAAACTGAAACAAACAGTCTTGCTCCTGCAAAATATTTACGACTTGACTCCTCTATATTTCATGGTGCACCGCTTTTCATTCTCAACGAGCCCTTTACTACTGAATCCCTTTTGTTAAATTACAGCCTTAGTTGACATTTCTATCTGTGGAATTCTTACTTCTTCAGAACCAAAGCGCATTTAATCCCCACCAGTCTCCTAATAAATAAAATAGTACGACAGCACGAATTCACACGGTTGAAACTCCTCACTCCATGCACACAGGGCCTGTCTTCCCCACCACAGAAGACTTTGTTCTCTTCTGGCTAATAGTCAGCCAGCCCTGAAATTAGTTGCTGGAGCAAACTAAAACAGCTACCTTTTCATGTGAACATTATTACAATCCCCCGTCCCATAATGCCCTGCCTGTTTGTTGTCTTTACATAGAAAAAGCTGAAAAAAAAGTTACACGCGGCGTCGTCAGAGCAACGCTCCGTGAGGAAACGAGGAGCTAACGGTGGAGTGTTTTGTCCTGGTGAAGATTTAAATAGAAATGATGGATGAAATACCATAAAATAACAGAACCGCTCCTGCAAAAACACATTGTGTTGGGGTCAGGGGTCACACACAGAAAGAAGGTTGTGGTTTGAAAAAAAAAAAAGCGGTTAAAATCCCATCCAGGCCATTCCTTTCCTAAAGTACATATGAAAACAAACGAATGCGCTCATTAAGGGTGGAGTCTGTTCCCGTTTGGGCTCATTCCTGTGTGGTGTGCAGGTGGGACAGTTGGCCAAAAAAACCATCATTTCAACAGCTGGGGAAAAGATTCCACTGTCCATCTTGTGAAAGTGATAAAAATAATGTGGTCAGGTGTCGCACTGAAGAACCAGACCTTTATGGGTTTGTTTTTCCAACCAGGAAGGTCACTATGGAAAGGTCTGGGTCTTTGACCTCTGCACACATTGATGGCACACTTTCCGATCCCTCCTTTTTTTTTTTTTTAAGCACAGTCGTGTCCTGTTTTCAGAGGAAGTGAAGAATGATAACGCCCCCCCATAAACAAAGGAGGGAGATGAGCAGTGACCCGGCAGCTGTCCTCAGGCAGTCTGCCGCTCCGCCAACGGCAGTGCCCCAACAACAGCCCCCGCCCCAGCCTCAGCCCCCGCCCCATCACACAAATTTCAAACTAAATTCAAGTTCCACACCCTCTCCCACTAGGACAATACTTCAGGAGAAGGTGGTATTACACAAACAATACACATACACACACACATGCAGGCATGTACACATGACTCAGGCAGATTAAAGGGATGACAGCAGCTTGGGGGTGCATGTGTGTGGAGGGGGGGCTATTCGGTGCAGCAGCAATGTCAATATGAGGGTACTGTTCTTTTGAAGCCTGGAAGCATTGGCCAATCCCAGATCCTGTCCGAGGGCTCCCAAAATGTGTGCCTTTAATGTTCTCAGGAAACCTGTCACAGTGAGACACAACATGCATAGTAACAGTTGGGGGGGGAGGTGAGAACCTTTTGTCAGCAGCCAAAAGTGTCTCAAAGGAATGGGAGTCTCTGATCCCCCCCTGCTCCCACTTTGTTTACGAGCTAATTAGGTATTGTTCAGAGCGGTGGAATTTCCTCCAGCGACACCAGCGGTGGTCTGCAGGTCGGGCCCATTTACACCCCTGAATACAGAGCACAGTGTGGGCACAGCTTCATAAAGAGGATTTTGTGGGCACCCCATTAGCCTGTTAAATGCTGGGGCAGCCGTGACACCCTGGTCCAAGGTCATATGCCTGGCCCGGCTCTTACCTCTTGTGCATATGGATCCTGAAAGGGTGGCTGGGAAATCCTACTTAGGAACGGGGCTTAAATGGGTGCTGTAACCTTCACACATGAACTTGTGTGGCCCCTCACATAACATTATTCTGATACAATACAGGTCAAGACACCTGACTGACAGTTAGGCCTCAGAGCTAAAATTCCAGCTCTGCCACAATTCTCTCCAAGTCCTCCTCCAGGTTTGGTCACAGAACAAGCTCAGCACTATGACTACACTTTAATCCAGCCTGGTCCATTTTAGCCAGAACAGACTCTAGGTCAGCATAACAATCCAATGACACAGCGCCATTGCCATGGGGTCGAGGCGGTGTCAGCAGGGAGCTGTAGCAGACCTTCAGGATTTCCTGACAATATAGTTCCCAAAAAACGTCTCTCACCACCCAAATGCCAGCCTTTGCCATGCTCAGAAACAATGCATTGAAAAATCACCTCAGACACCGGTGCATTTTGTGGACTTCCCACAACACCAACTATAAATCCAGAGTGAGTCAGGGGTGGCGTCTCCCTGCTGAACAAATCGATTCCAATCCCTTCCGTAAATATCCCCTCCACAAAGAGATTATAGTTCAAGTTCATTTGGGCAAGAACCTCCAGCAAATAATACTGTAAACAGTGTATGGGTAAAAGCCACCTTTCAAGACTCTCATTCGCTAAATGTGTATGAACACCAAGGGGGCTGGTGCATGGCGTTTGCATTGCAATGGCCTTACCTGTGATATGCAAATACAGCCATGGTGAAGGAAGGGGGAATACAGGCGCTTTAGCACACAGGAGCTGAGCAGACTGCAGTTCCAGGCTTCGCCAACCTCGAGTGAGGGAAGCCGTTGTGTATGGGAGCTCCACATTGTTCCAGTCCAAGCACAGGTGGGCACAGAGGTCTAATTAGGAATTAACATCAGAAACAAGCAACGAGGGAATACAGCGGCTCTGGCTTATGGCTAAAGCAGACAGATGTGTCTGCGCGGATCCCGTTGCCGTGCACGCCGGCAGGCCTGCTTCAGGAGACAAATGGAAGCATCACCGTGGGAACCGCGCACGTCGCCCCCCGTCGCCGTGCGGCCTGCTGTTTCAAGTTTCATCACCGCACAGCACGACCGGTTGCTGTGTTCCCATGCTCTGATTCAGGAGGGGGGGGACTCAGACCACCAGCACTGCTGGGGGAGGGAAATGAAAGGTGAAATAAAGAAAAGATCACAGGGCAGAAGGTATCTTGGAGGTCCCCTTAAACCCCAGCAGTAAATCCAGAAGGAACCTCACTGAAGGCTGTTGGCCCAGGTGTTCTCAGCAAGAGCTTACCCATGTGCCCGCCCCACCCCAGCACAGCCTGCCTTACTACCTGTTTTTTATGGGCTGGGCTGCCTTCCCAAGGTTTACATCTACATTTGTTTACATGTGTTTTGAGGACACACCACCGTTGCAGAGGTTGGAGAAGTTTCCATGTCACCAGCCTGAATGCTGCTCCTAGCATCATTCTCACTGCAGCTCCAGCACCAACATCACTGCAGCTGCCTTGAGCCACAAGCTCATACTGGGCAGCCGTAATGAGAACACACGGTTTCACATGGCAAATGCACAGGATTAATTGAAAAGCATAATTGTACAGAATAACTAAGGACCCCAAGTCATTATGAGCAGTGTATCCGATATATCCTAGCGACACAGAAAAGAAAAACGCTCCTTTTCTTTCTCTGTCTGCTCACGCCCTCAACATCATTAACGATGCCCAGTGTGAAAGCTGAGCTGCGATTAGGAGGCAGGGAGTGCGTGATAAGGTGTAAATTAGCCTGATAGCGGGAGACGAGGGACGCGAGCTGATGAGGAGACCCAGGAGCATGCACACGCCCAGATGTGAAGATGCATGCATACAGTGAGCCACGCTGGCCTCAGGCAGGACCTGGGTCTGTCGGGCAGAGTTTACGGGGTTCAAGTGGGAACGGAGACCCTCCCGTTATATGCGAGCCCACTGGGGCGGCCCAGGCCGTGGACAGGACAGGGACAGGATGTGCCCCATAAAGGGAGGTGTGAGATTAAGTGGGCAGTGCATAGTAGGCATAAAAAGACATCACCCAGAGGACCATCTCAGTAGGGAATAGCTGTGTCGTAAATGCGGAGCCACTGCAAACAGTCCAGCTGTTGTAAACCGCTTTGCAGACTGGAGCCCCTGTGCTGAGGTGGTGGGGGGGGGGGGCATGAAAGAGAGGCCTTGTGCTGGTGGGAGCAGGCTGTTGTGCTTTTTTATACAGTGACCATGATCACAATTACCTCCCTTGTTCCAGGTCACTCCCCACACCTGGTGCAGGTATCTCATCACCATGGTAACTCTGATAGTGTTCACCATGACAGATAACTGAAGACACCAACAGTGGTTGCGTTTATAGCCATCCAAACTAGCTTAGTCCTTTATTTACACCCCTCCCCACACACACCCACCCAACCCACTAGCATATCCGTACTTTCTTGACAGACATTTCTTGACATTCTTTCCCTATAGCTAATGACAGGCTCTGCCAAATTACATCTGTTTCTCCCCCCTCTCTCTTTCTCTTCGCTGAGGGCTGTGAATGTGCAGCAAATCATGGCGTCAGTCCAACACGCTGTCACTCGAAGCATGCTGGATTTTTCACCGATCTGCACTGGGCGGTACCTCTGTTCCTTGCGTCCGTCCTCACTGCACGTAACCAGGCGCAGCATCCGGAATCAGGCGCAAGGAGTTTCCAAAGGGAAAGCCGAAACTCCTGCCTGTCAATCTAACACTCGGCCCCTCTAGTGGAATGTGTGTTGATAGTAATATAAGGAAGGCTGCTCATAATTGTGGCATGAACATGAGCACCGTTTAGCTAGCAGTCTTTTCTACCGCTTCCTTTTTAAACTTGCCTGCTTCAAAGCGGCACGCAGGGTGAACATTTTAATGACCCTCCTCGCTTAACTGCTTTGTACTTCATTGCTACACCGGCGAGGGGTGGCGAGCAGATCCTTTTAAGATTGCTGCACACTTGACAGTGATGTGATGGAGCAAAAATTTGCAAAACCCCACACCTTCTCACAGGTTCACGCACCTCAGTCTCTGAAGGTAATTAGTTTTTCTTGCTGGCTGTAACATCTAAGACTACAAGACTGGGAAACACATATCTGCCCCTCTGGCGCAGTAAAATTTTAAAGACAGATCTGACCCACAAAAGCAGACAGAACATCCCACATGCTTCCTATCTAACAATGATAACTGTAACTGTTCGCAAAAAGTATTTTCTATCAGGAAGGCATATTACAGTGGAATTACATGATTTACCATCCATATATTTTATTTCCATGACAACCGTTAGAAATTTCACAGGGCAAATTTTAGGAAGAGGTTATTATATAAAATTTATTCCAGGCATCTTCACTGTCAGGAATCACACTGCAACAAGGGTAGAAGGAATCATGTTTGATTTAAGTGTCGTGCAAGACATCGGTCTTGGGGTGTTTGTACGGGGACGTGTCATATGTAAGCACCAGGACATGAATCAGCACAACGCAGAAAGTGCAAAAATACACACTGCAAAGCAATCATTAACTTGTCTTCTGAGATGTTATTTATGAGTCATCGACATACTAATTTCCTTTATGCCCTATTTCCATTCAACAATTAAACGCAGCCTTACCTCCATCATTAGGGTAATTTTGTTATCGCTGTAAGCATGGAGGGGGGGTAGTCAATACTGTCCCCTAGTGATTAAACAATCATCTCTTAATTTTACATTGACCATATAAACCTCAGTAAAACAACCCCAAAACCAAACACACAGAGTGAAGTATCCAAATAAAGGGGCCTTAGAGGTCCTGTAACCAAGGTAAAAAAAAGTGCCCTTCTTAGTTGTCATGGAAATGGCAGTGACACCTAACCTCTGCAGTGTGCAGCATTGATTTCCAATGGGCTGGTGCTGACCCCTCCAGCCAGTTGTTAGGGGTGACAGAGGAGCATGCTGGTAGGTATGTAGGGAAGACAGGTGCAGCCAAGCAACCAGTGCTGTCTGAATGACAATTAGCAAGAGCTTGTGCCAAGCAGGACATCTCTATCTGACACCTGGTAACATGAGTCAATACAAGATTGGAACACTTCTTTAAGCCTTGTTATAGCATGGAGCATCACTGAACTTGCCATCCACTAAAATGCACCCCACAAAGTAACCAAATCCAGCAGTTTTCTGGGTGTTTACATTTGTGTTCGGAAGCAGCCGTTTCTTCAGGGCAAGCATTTGAGATCCAAGCTAGCCAACTGCCATGAAAGAAACTGATAGCCCTACCCTATAGGCCCCAGAAGGTCCCATGACGCATGAGGTGGCACGGTACCTTATATCAGACAATCAGGAGCAGCAGAGGAAGATGACATCACAGAGCTCTGGTCCCCAGAGGAAAGCACTGTATTAGCATGGGAAACACACAGCGGCACCAGAGCCTGCTATACAGCCACCGGGTTTATTTCATCGAGACAGCACTCGGTTTCCAAAACAAACATCCCACCAGCTCCATCCAGGCAGTGGAGCTGAGCCGCACAGCCTTCTCCACTGACAGAACACACTGGCACACCTATACAGCAAAGAAGGTTTCTTCAACCAGCCTGTCTTGGCCTAAGCCTAGCGAGATGCGTCACTGTACAGTGATCTTACACAGGATTCTGACTCGTACAGCACACATTCCTAAAGATAACAGGCCAGCAGTGAACTGCCCACAAAGTCCCTGCTACACCTTCATGGAAGACTCCAGTGGCTGTGATCTTACCCTGCGGACTGCCTTGCTCATTGAGTGATGGCCCAAATCCCCACAGCCCTGGCACCGCCCACGGTGGTCTTATACAATATGACAGGGACATCTTTCAGCCTCCTTGTTTACTTTCAGGCTTGTTGTCATAAGACAGAGCTTTACAAACCCAGGGAGAGATTAACATAACCTCTTCCATATGCTCTGTGCTGCTAAGCTTTGCTAAAACTGTCAATCATTTTGACTTCACCTTTTATATAGAGAGAAGCTCATTATATACAACAGAACATTGGTATACACACAGAAACACACACACACACACACACACACACACACATCATGTGGTCCTTAAGGAATTAGAATTAAAGTTCAAACATCCTCTTTAGATATAGAAACCCAGTTATAAAAACAGCCAAATCACAGCACAGTTCAGTACTTTTTTAGCATTCTGGGTTACTTTGGATTAGCTGTCAATCCATTCAATTCCTTTAACACATCGCTGCCAGTCTGTGTGTCCAAACTCCACATCATGACAATTCTGTTGGCCTCAGAGCCCGGGTCTGCACAATGCACGCCAGCAACATCACACGGTCTTCTCTAACTCGGTTTGTTCGGTCTTTTAGCCTGAGAGGATTTGCAGGTAAGACAGGGAGGACTTTTTGAGATTTACCCATTGTTAAACAGAAGCCATCTCACCTGGGTGAATACAATTATGTATTACACTGACGTTTTAAACAAACAAGCGCATTCAAGTCAGGGGCGATATATTTCCAGCTCTCGTGGCAGCGCGAAACGCTGTCATTCATTTCAGATGTCAGCATTTGTTTTGTCACAATGGACTTTTCTCTCTGCCAGACATTCACACAGAACGAGCAGGCGCAGCGATAAACATTAAGTTCTTTGCTTCTAGAACACCGAGTCCTGCAGACACAATGCAGCGGGCCTCGCCTTGTGGTCACTACGGCAACCAGTAGCCGTTAGCGCTGTCACGTTCCTGTGTTTCTCGATGATAACCTGGCCACCCACACCTTATATGTAGAACAGACTACACTCTCTAACTTCATAAGTGCTGCGTCACCAGTGTGACCTCCTATCGCATCAGTTCTTCTCCTACGGAGCAAGTCTGTCTCTTATCGCTTGCTGTTTTATTCCCTTGTTCGCTTTGCCAGACATTACCTCATTGTTTACTTCTGACTGGAATCAGAGGAAATACAGCTGTAACAGGCCTAACAATGTCACAGTTTCATATGAGCACTGTCACGTGTGACTGCTGGGTTTTGTTATTGGGAGACTACTCTGCACCCTGTAATTACTGAAAGTTATCCATTACCATTTCTAGATATTTGCCTCAAAATGTTCTTTGTTGTAACTGCTGCTCGATTCTAAGGAAATTGCTTTAAATACAGGATAAAAATGAAACTGTACACGCTGAGAGGTTCTTACGTGTAGCAGCAGAGGCAGTTGTATGTGAAAGGTGGACGAGGTGATTAAATAGGCTGGAGGGGTGGACGTAGAACCTGTTTGGGAGCACTGCACCTGGGTAACCCACTCCACAACTGAGGTGTTGAAGGCCAATGAAGCAGCAGCGCCCAGGGGGACTCTGATACGGGCCAGGTGGTCAACAGGATGGGGGCTGGACCTGGGGACGGAGGCGGGACCTCATTTGTGCTGGGGGGGGGGGCAGAGCAGCTAAGTAGCAGGGCAGAGCAAAGAGTAGGAATGTCATCAACTTCAAGCAGAAAAGATTCCTTGGCTTCTCAGCTCAGCCGGCCCACCCCTCCTGCCCACAATGAGCCCATTTCCTGTGACCCATCCTGGAGGGGGCGGCCACCTCATCCTGCTGCTCTTGATGGACTGGTACAGAACAAACAGTGCAGGTACATATTTGTGTGTGTGTCAATTAATCCAACACATGCCAAAACAGCACCTTGCAACACCCTGAAAAACAAATGCAGTTTACTGCAGCCGCAGTGCATTTGAAACTACAGCAGGTCCATAACAGGTCTGGACTAACACTGAGATGCAAAAACACAGACTGGTGCTGCAAGCAGGCTGAGGAGCTCAGACACGGTTGGGCCTCCAGGCCTGAGGCCAAAGGCCTGCCTCTCTTGGCCTTTCTGAACGCCCCACTCTCCTTATGGTAAACTGGAAAACAGTTTGTAAGACCCTGCAGAGCCATGTTCTAGCATTAGGCAGAGTGCTTCTCACCCTCACCAAGAGGTTGATCATCCATAAGGCATATTCAAGACAAAATACCGAGTGAAGTGGCATAAGAATTAAAGACTCTACCTCCTGACAGAAGCCTCACCCCCTGCAGCTTGAGCTGGCAACCCTTCCATCACAGGTCTCATTCCTTACCCAATACAGTGCTGGGATCCCCTGTGTAAGGAAGAGCTTGCCAAGGCCCTATCTGGTACTACAACGGCTGCCCCCAGGGAGGAGCCAGACAGCCAGGTAGGAGCTCCATCAATTAGATAGGCACTACTGTCATCTCTCAAGCCCCCAGCCACGTAGCTGCCAATTAACCACAACCACAGAACGTGAATGGGGGGGGTTACTCCAAAATATAAAATTTCACTGATAATTAACCCATCTGCTTTGCAGTTGAAAATGCAGTTATAACTCCATACAACGTAGGGCTTAATGTGCTGGATTTGTAATAAATCCAGTTCAGATCCTGCTTTTTTACCCTAAATCTAAACAGCTTCTGTGTAAGATCCAGTCCTATTAAGGGATTAGAGCATAAGGGTAAGATGTTGAAGTCACTCTGGATCTCTGGATAAAGGCACACACTGTGCGACTAAACAAGACTGGGACTCGCTCACACTCGCGGCGCTTTACTTCCAAAATCCGCACAGAAAGAGGTCACAGAGGGACTCCTAAAAAAGGAGCTGTACCTCCCTCCTGGCTCGCATTTCACGGCTATCGCATGTCAGCGCCCCCCTCCCGCCCACACACCACATCTATAGTGAGATAACCATCCAGGAGTTCAGTCAGCATCCACCTGTTTCAGCCCCACCAGGCACAATGAAACTCAATAGGCAAACAGTCAAACACTGGGGGTCAATCAACAAGGGTAGAGGAGGCTACAGGCTTGCCTGGAGACCAGCAGATGAGTGACACACACACACACACACACACACACACACACACACAGAGAGAGGACTTGCCACGATCTGCTAATCCATTAGATTTGTCTGACCTAAACACAGCTCAGCCTGTGACCCATCAAAAGGCACACTATGGCAGCAGCTAAAGAGAGAAATGCTTCCATTTCCCACTGTCTGTCCGCACCTCTCCAGCCTGACCCCATCGCTCTGATCCACAGCACAGAGGCAAACAGCGTAACCTTGAGGAAGCCGGCTTCCAGGGCGTTGCATGTGGACATGTCTGGTTCTCTCCCTTCCGTGATATTATAGGCTTGTGAGGGCTCTTGAGAAAGAGGAAGAAATCTGTGCCATTGTGTAAATCACGTTCCACCCCTGAGCTGTCTGTGACGTATTGTGCACCTCTGCTGGGGACTTTGGTGCATTGTGGAAAGGTGGCGTGGTTGCCAAGGTCTTCCACTGTGCCACACTGGAACGCGTTGATAAACAATCACACACATGAACACACACGCACACACACAAACACAGGTCAGGAACACTCGAGAAACTTTTGCAGAACATTACGATGTTCAGGAATTTCCTTGTGCTGCCTTTGTTCAGGAAACTGCAAGCAGCCCCGTGTTAACATAAGAACAGACCTTGGAAGTTAACTCTTTGTTACAGGAGCCTTTTAATGCGAGGCGGACTAACGCATACCGTATGACTTCTTGAGCACAGACCTCCTGCTGAGATGCTCTGTTTCAAAATGCATGTCGCTCAGCTACATATCACAGGGCTGCTAGGGAGCAACAAAGAGTCACAAAAGAGCGTCAGAAACTTGATAAGAATTTCCCAAGGGGGATAACAGTAGGCATCTGATCAGACAACATTAGCATATCAGACAAAGCCCATCATTGAACTTTTACACCGGTTTTGCAGGGATTAGATTATTCACAGCTCCCCTGGTGGACATAACGTGTTATTACAGGAGCCCTGAATGAGCTATGAGCTGTGCGCTCATTTCTCCAATTAGAAAATGTGATGACAAAATTCTTATTTTACTAGTTAACGTCTACTGGATTTCCTTTGCAGAAAAAAAAACACTTATAACAGACAAGAAACAATAGCTAACAGAGGGATAACAATCCTACTTGGGACTGTTCAGACAATCCCAGGGTTTACACAAGGGAAGGGGAAACCGGTTCTATGGCCAAGTATGTGGGACACACACAAGAAATTTGTTCTCTGCATTTGACCCATCCCCCTGGGAAAGGTAGTGGACAGCCATTTTCAGCACCCAGGATGCTAACACAGAGTGTCTTGCTCAGGGACGGTGGCTGGGCTGGGATTTGAGCCAGGAGACAGCACCACACCCCAGCCAAACGCCCTACCCACTGAGCCACCAGGCCCTTGGACAACCTGTGGGAAACAGATGTGACTGCACTGGCATCCACTCAACTGCACTCTTTATTATGGGCTTGTGGACAAACAGAGGGTCTGTTCAGTCTGTGTAAACACTAATAAAATAGTTCAGTACTGCTTTGACTATTCTGGATCTGATGGTGTCCCCAGCCAGCCCCAGGGGTTTAAATGCCTTTTCGGAGTTACAGATGGGATAGTTTTCCTGTGACCTGGGGGCAAAGGGCAAAGGTTAACAGAGAGCTGGGGTCTTGCCTGTCAGTGACCCCCAACTTCCTATACCAGCACAGACCACTTAACTGATCTCCATCAGGCAGGAGAGCTTTCGGGCATTCTTAGTTAACCATTTAACTCACAACCACCAGTCCAAATATTCTGCCTTTCTTCCTGATTACAAAATCATGAGACTGTTAACCTGAAGCATTTAACTCCCAAACAAGACCTGGAGACTCACAGAGAGAGATATGGCCTCCTTTCCATTAATTTAGTGTTAATCAATAGTGCAGAACCCATCAATATGTTTGCATTATACAGAAATCATAGCACGGTCATCTATCTTGGTTTCTACACCATTGACGTGATGGTCCCATGCACACACCTTGTGAAGAGGCCTTACCAATGACCAAAAAAAACCAAACACAAACTGACAATGCTTCAATGTGAGCAGCTGCAGTATCGATCTGTTTACCTAGTGGTCTAAAGCTCGAGTCGAATGGATAAAGGATTTGATTTGTCCTTAGAATGCCATGCATCTTCATGCGCTAGGTTAGTCAGAGATGTATATAGAGGTATTCCACATTATTGTAAAAAAGTAGCCACAAGATTAACTCCATACTCCCCCCCCCCACACACACACACACACACACACACACACACACAAAAGGAATGTGGACCTTTCCAATCTAGTGGCTGATTGTGAGACAGACTGTCCCTTCCTGTAATGCTGACCTCAAAGGCCATCGTATGTAAGCCCTCCCCATGCTGCCTTATCTCTGGAGCACATCAGAAAAGACCCAGATAAACCCCAGTGAGCCATGAGTTAAAGGCTGTGGTCCAGCAGCCAGGTCACATGTTAGGTGATGGGGTAGGAACCTGATCCCGTAAACACAACTCAGGATACCTCCACACCGTCCACTTCAGTGCAAACACACACACACACACACACACACAAAATAACTCCAGCAAGACAAATTGTTAAGGATGCTAACTAGAACAGGCACAAAGCTTTTGAGTCTAATAATGGAGACCATGAATATTAGCGCAACATTACCCTAACATATCTTGCAACTACAGGCCATTGCATTTTTGAAGCCCCAACGCAGCCACCAAATCACAGGCACATATTTGTTTGTGCCATTCTTATTCTGAAAGCGGGAGCTGAAAAGGGGCAAGGGCCTGTTCGCACAGCCCTGTCTTCACACACACAACACAAGCTGCGCCACCTACGGTAAGCCAAGAAAAGAGGGCATTCTCTTAAGCAGTGAAGCACAGCCTCACCTACCTGGGCACCTGCGGCCAGCTCTTACACAACAAACCCAACCCACGGCTTTCTCCCCAGCCTCAACAATGCACAACAGGCTGGTGACTTAACACACTCAAGGACAATGAAGACAAATTTTCTTTATGAAACATTTACACCCCCTGTCTGACTGTAAATCACTCGCTTGGTTCAGAAGGTACCGTTTCAAGGCAGCCGTACCTGGACAGCTTGAGGAAGGTGACACCTGAGCAATCAGGCTATCATTCTGGGCACAAAGGCCTGCTTGTTTTCACCGCTAAAAACCTTTTATTCTCCCTTTTACCTGCAGGCTTTGCGGATGACAGGCCAAGATAGAGAGGATGGTCTTTACGGTCGGCCCGGTGTCAGGTGACAACGGCTTCATCCGCAAAACCGCCACCGGCTTCCAGCTTAGCCGGCTTGCCAGCGGTCTGACGGGTTGAGGTTTTACAGGTCTCTTAATGGAGGGTTTTTAAAAGGGGAGGGGGACATAGAAATTTGATGGTCGATTGTTAAGGTTGACAACCACTTGAGGCCACTTCATGGGATACCTGACAGGGTAGACAAAAAAACAAAGTCCTCCTCCCAGATCTGCAAACAGAACAACCACAGTATGGCCTTTTATTGGCTAGCCCTTTGAGGAAAGCAGTTGAAGGGATAAAAAAGGGCAGCTTTCGTTAATTAAAGGCAGGTGTATTGGGTTTTACTTCTGCTGAAAGATCTCCTGATTATAACAGAAATTAAATGGCATACTTTGTACCTGGGCTTGGTCCATAAAGTGATCGGTTTTCACTTATTACATGTTAGAAAGCGTTCAGCTGAGTTTCACAGCCAGTCAGAACACATTCAGGTCTGTAATTCAGCATGCACAGTGGCTGTTCGCTGTTTACCATTCCAAGGCACTTATTAGATGTTAATTGTGCAACGGGATCCAACGGGAGTTGCGCAGACGGCGGGTCTGCTGGGACTTCTGAGGGGTTACTACCACGATTCCCCTTGCAGGCAGGGCTGCTGTCAGACAGCTTCGGCATCTGAAGCCTGAATGAAACGGGGCTTCAAATCGGCAGCCACGTCAGTTGAGTGGTTTGATGTCAGGGGCCCGAGCAGTAGCGGAGCTTAGGGATGATTAGAAAGACCTTAATGTGACTAACAAAATAAAGGGCTGTGGGAGAAGTGATATGACTGGAAATTTCTTTGGCACTGGCAGACAAAGTGGGAAGAGTGAATCAGTGCCTTTGATTATGCCTCCCGTAACAGTCTATAAAAAGGCCACTTTGGTCCAGTGCTTGGCTAGCCAGTCTCAGGTTGGGAGTGGATGCATCCCAGTTCCTCTCTACCTCATGTCTTTCTACATTAACACTGGGGGCTACAGTTACTTCTGACCCCTGCTGGTGGAAGTGGAGAGGTACAGTGGCCAGGCATAGGACCTTCCTCCCTCACCCTATGGTGATGTGACAAATGAGAGCACAATGAGTTCCAGGAAGTAAAAGCTGCTCAGACTGCAGACCACAGGTTAGAACCCTGAGCCAACTCAGCAGTACTGGGGTGACTCAGCAGGCCCGACGAAATCCCTGGGTACACCTGCTTGTGTTAACTGCCTTGACTCTTCAGGACCTCTGTGTTTCTAAGCAAAAGCCCAGAGACATGACACAGGAAAATCCCTACGCTCTCAAAACACCAACCTGCACTGCATTGCATTGCCTGAGCTCAGACGGTCCAAACCAGTTTCTACATGTTCAAAAGATCTGCCGTGGGAAACCAAGAACTGGCCAGCACACTCACACAACAGGTGCATGGATATCCACAAGTGAGGAAAGGTCTCCTCCCAGAAAAATCTATGTCCCCCCCCAGAACCCAAACTCCCCCAAAATTAAGATCCAATTAACCCATCAACAAGGACCTTATAAAGAGGAGACCTTCTCACAAGAGCGGACCACACACTGCGACGTGGGGGGGCAGTGATGCCCGGTCTAGAACACCTGGAGAAAGCTAAATGCTTGGGTCGTATTCCCATGGAGTCCATTTGTGGACAGGTGTTTATGTACAGACCTAATACCTCCAGCCTTCATAAAACCCTGACTGTTAGTCTGACCCCCCCCTCCCACTACATGCCACCACAAGAACACAGCTATTGTATTATTAGACAGGCCACAGTACAAAAGGTCTTAGAATAGCCCAGTCAACCACCCTGGAGACTAACTAAACCCTCTCACATATTCCCCCCTCATCCCAGCAAAAAAAAAGCCATGACTAGAAGAGTCCTAGAAGGGACTTGCCACTAAAATCCTTGGGCAAGCACAAGACCTTCCTTTGAGACAAAGTGCAAAAGAAAATAGTTTGAAATAAAAAGCACTCGAGACAGCAGCCAGCGACAATTAGAAGTCTGAGGACTATATTTAACAGCTCTGGGAATAAGAGTTTGCGGCATACAGGAACACTTTCAATGGCTGCGAAGGTCAGGCGGGTTTAACTGAGCCCACCGTCTCAGTCTGCAGGTCGTCCCCACCAGGCGAGCTCTGCGATAAGCATTGTTTCTACAAAACAATAGGCCACTTCCAAAGAAGTCCCAGACCCCAGACGCAAGCTTTCATGTTGTTTATAAGCACTCGCTCTTCAGCTGAGTGAAAATAAACTTCACACGGTGGTGGTCGGAGGAGGGGGGGGCATGAAGGTTGGCATGGAGGTTTACATACAGTGACGTGATGTCTTTGTGTCTTCTGCATACTCTGTTAAGGGAAATGTATTTAGCTGTTCAAGTGGCTGGTGTTGCCCAGCTGTGGGTGAAGACAGCTCTGAAGGCAAAAAGCATTCAGTCACTCAAGCGCACCCCTATGCCGTGTCCCCACCCTGCAGTGCCGCTTGCCTGTTGTAACAGGGTCTGACGCTAGGATGAACTAATGCATTTGATGGCCTTTCAGACTGCTTTATTCCCCTGGGAATGCTAGGACCTCTGTTACACAACCTTGCTTTTCTCTCTGCCCCACATCTAAGCCACAGCCACACACAAGGTCTACAAGAGTGTAAGAGGTAGCACTCACTCCCCCTCCCACTACTCCCCCACCCCCCCCCATGGGCGGATCGAGTATCTCGTGGGCCTCCGAGGGCTCGGCGACGTGGACAGGAAGCCTATCCGCTTTCTGTCCTCGGTCCGGGGTCGGGGGGAGTCTACGGGAGATCGGGTTGTGGCGGTGTCATGCCTGACAAGTCGTGCACCAGCTGAAAACAAAAAGCACTATCTAAGTTGATTGGGGTGCGCATCCGGTCGTACTTTCAGCACACTAAACTTGCCCTTCGTTGGCTGAGCATCAAAGCCTGCTGCACAAGGAAGGATACACACCCACGCTGGCACACTCTCACTGGCACAGCACCAGCTCAGATTCACTACACCAGAGGAACACTGTCCAGACTGCCCCATCAGCACCTGCAGGCATGTCTACTGAAAAATGTTTTCCTAGCCTTGGTCACGCTTGCTACTAGAGGGGTCTGCCCCTTTTCCAGAAGCCTGCTTACAAACATGACCTCACCTGCTGCAGTGCTGTTTCAGTCAGAGAAACTGCTATTTCCTGGTGACGGGGGTAATGTTGCCTACAGCGCGGTGCTCAGCCTTCTCCACCGCAGGGTGCTATGCCCTGCTGCGCCCAGAGACTCACAAATGGAGCTTCTAGTTATCATGACACAACAAATAACAGTCAGGGCATGCAGCGCTTTCATCATACTGTCTCAGCTCCAGTCACATGACTTCACGCAGCTGACACCGTCCAATCACACTTAATCTTCTTATAACTGAAAGCACATGCAAGGCTAGTTTACTTAAAAGTCTGTGTTTTCCAAGAAGAGGTCCCTCTACTGCTTTGTCATTCAAACATTCCTCTTGAAAAAATATCAGAACTGTCAGCGTAAAACAATACCACCCTCCTCCCCAGGTATATTCTGGGAGTATTCAGAGTGAATCTTTGCACAGCAGACCTGGAGGCAACACTGCCACTGCAATGTTTCGAACTGCAATTTGGGTACTCTCTCACCTGACACTGTAAACTCATAGCACAGCCTGTCAGACCACCTCAGCTGGGCAGGGCCATGCATCCAAAAAACTTGTTTAAGTTTCGAAATGTACTTTTAATGCTGAACCACAGGAATGAGCTACTTGAATTTATCAGTTCGCTTTATCTGGTCAGACAACCACGGCACAAAACCCTATAAATCTAGGCTTCAAGATAACCAGTTATAAAAAGTCAAATTTATTTTGGATTCTAAATGTTTTCATGCTCAGTGTGATTGGTGCAGAACTTATGCCACATGCTTAAATTGTGTGAATGAATCCTGCTGTATGATATGCATTACGTCAGTGTCACAATTTGATTAGATTTTAATATGCCCGGAAAGCGTTATAATTTCTGAATTGATTGATGTTTACAAACCTTTAGTGACCCGGGGTCAGCCAGTGCAAGAGCTTGTCTCTTCAATTCCTCCACTTTCATATGACATTGTTTGCACAGGTTGCCCTTTCCTTCTCTTCTCTCGAAGTGACCCGACTCCGACACGGTAACAGACCCAGCACCCTCCGGGGGTGGGCGGCTGCAGCACTGGGCTTCCTCCGCCGAGGGAAGTCTTTTTCTGCTACTGAGTTCCAGAGCGAACTGGGACTCCCTGCTAGGACAGCCTTCAACCTAAAACATGAGAAAACAGTAACACTGTAGCGAGCGCGATATCGTTTACATTAAAGGTAATTGTTGCTTAAAATACGCCAAGCAAATAACATATGAAATTGTTTTTAAAGATTTTAGAGGAAAGTAATTAGTGGCAACCGCTTTATTATCGGTATGCACATGGTCCGTCCACAGTGCGACACAGCATCGAAACCCCAGCGTGACCAGCTGTCCCCTTGCTGAAATATTAAATGTAGAGTGTGACAGTATTGCCAACAAAGAACTTACAGTGAACCTCCGATGGTTGAAATTCCGTCCGAGAGCCGGACTCCCAACATTTGGGCTTGTCCTCTCTGGTCTGAACATCCCCGCAATTCCGACTGTCGTACGGTAATTATCTGCGGTGCTTTATAACCTGCGGACAATGTACCTTCCAACCGCTTCGGAACAAGCGCACGGACTAGTCCATAACTATATCAACTATTTCACTTTCGTGTGCAGGCAGGGTGAGATGGTCCGCGAGGAGCAAGAACGTAACAAGAATTTTCCCACGGCAGGTTTCGTCTTGGCTCAGACCCATGTCGCTGCCAAAGCACTACAGAGAAAAGTTTGAATTTGGAGTTTGTGCGACGTTCTCTAATCTAGTCAGAGCGCATGGGTGGAGCATATATGCTAGAAGAAGAGCTCTTTAGAAGAACGTTGCATAGGTTGTTATTATTATTATTATGCACGTTCTACATTAACATTTCCTTTTGCATTTACTTTTCTATAAGATAGCCGTTTAGATTATGTAGTATTTGGTATAGCTGTTTAAATACCACGCATTACTCTGTATAGTCCCTTTAACCCAAAGGACTGCAGTGCTTTTACAGTAATACGCAGCTGGAATTAAATCAGTTCTCGTTATAATGATGTAATCGTAATCGGGCATTGGTATAGTACTGTACCACTTTGCCTTTTGCTCGTGAGACGCACGTCTCTCTATCCAGGCGCTATTTCTGTATCCTGTTTAGAGCTAAATTCTGCATTCACTGTAAATTTGGTAGACCACCTGTTAACTGGCACAACGTGAATTCAACTGTGGTTACGAATATCGGGGCGTTTTCCTGACCCTGTATACAGAAGGTTTACGCAGCACACATATAACCAAGGAACATTTATGCATGCAGATGACACGCACAAACTCGGTCCTACAGTTGGGCGGTTTGCAAATCGGGCGTTCGTTGTTAATATTGCCTCAATACAAAATACTTGCTAGTTTAATTTTCAAATTGCCAAACATTTGAAGTTCCAGAAATCATATTTGAGTGTAAATGACACAACACGCTTTATGGACAATTGGTGTTTAATGAATGACTGTCGACCTTATGTCTTTCCATTGCTAATATGCCATTGCAGTCATTCGTTGTCATAAATATAAGGTTTAACCTAGACACGGACAGCAGGTAATGAGCGTCTCGGACGTATTCATCCAGACTCCAAAAACTGCAGAAAAGTGACCAATTAGCTCAGATAGAAGCGAAATAATGAAATGTTTAAACCAGAAAATATACAGCTCATGATACGTACTTTGAATGCCATGGATTACTTCCTGTGCGTTTTTCAAAAATACAATACATATTCCTCATATTGCTAGTGTTGTGACGCTTAAACAGCGCACGCACTCCGTTCTTGTTACTCTGGCGCCACCCTCTGGTCGTTGTGTAGAATGCAGATATGTGCCACATGAAAGATGTGGGCTAAGTTTAAATATTTAATTTTGCCCACTTTAAATATTTAATGTAGGTGATGTAAGAAATGACAGCCGCGAGCTTCGGTATTACAGTATAAAAACACTCACTTTTTTCTTCTGATATCCCAATTTTAGTTTTTTGTTTGAGCAACCGGTTAAAAATGCTACATTACGCGTATAAGCGCAACTGGTAAAGGATTGTACTTGCGGAGTTTAATAAAATTGTATTGAAGAAGCAGTGCTCTCGGGTATTTTATTTGTTCAGTTCTCATATCTTATGCGCAACTACAGTTCAGTTTTCATTATTTCAGAATATGTAAATAATAATTTACCAAATATTTGTGAAGTCCTGCTTTGTTTGGTGTATTTTTGAGCCCTTTGAACAAAATAATCAGGGGATAAAATCTAAAAACGAAGCAGCGTTGGCTACGTAATGATCACAATGAAACACAAAGTACGACAAGGACCATCTACACAATAGTTTTTTAGGTTATTCAAATGGAAACCAGTTTTCTTCCTCGAGATTTCGGCGACAAGGATCATGTCCTTATTTCAGACAGGAGATCCCCGCCCGATGCATAAGCAAACGTGCACATGTGTTCGGCTGTGCGTATCGCGTCTTGATCAAGTTTTAAATTGACCCCGTTTATTGTCTAGACGTATTCTTACGCTTGGTTTGCTGGTGCCTCTGTTGTTGATTACTTATTTATAAGGTGCCAGCAGAATAAAGGCTTAATTCTACACATCACCTCATCTGAAGTCTCGAGCGTGGTGGTTCTTTCTTCACATGTGACCCTAACTTCCCTCTTATTTATTTTAAAGCCAAAGGCACACATCAGTTTTCGTGAGTCAATTTATATAAGGTTGCCTTCATTATATTTCTGCCACTCTTGGCATTTTAAAAGGATTTGACATGCACTACAGAAGAAAAGCTCGCGGTGGGTAAAACCGAACACGCCGCATGTTAAATTACGCTTCCTCTCAACACCCAACTCACAGTCCGTTCTTTAAAGCGTGCCATTTGATGTGGGGCGTGTGTTTAGTTCACTTCAGTGTGTTCAACGTAGTTCATTCAGCTCCTTTATTTTTATTATTCTGTACAGATAGACTGCGGGACATGTGCACATGTATCATTACACGTTATTCACAAGGCTCCATATTTTTAACAGAACACTATCAGACGTCAGGTTCTCAGAACTTATATGTTGTATATTGAACATGCAGGGCGTTACACAGTATGCTACGTACAGCGCTGCATGAAGTGGATCAATGAAAATACTCTCCGACCCGGTAGTATGTGCGCTGTTCGTGGTCCTGAAAGTTCAACTGTCCATTTTTTATTATTGAAAGCCACGAAATGGCCACATGTAGCATGCTGATTCATTTATAATTTAGGCAACATAAATGACATGTAGTGATTTCACATACTTCACGCATACTTTTTTGATAAGTCTTTCTCTTGGTTTTGGTTGGACCAAACATAGTTTTCTACAACTCCAGTTAAAAGTTAATTTTTAATATCAAGTTATCATAATTCACTTACCTTCGCTTTTCTTCTGAGAAGGTGGCTTGTAAATCCAAAAATTATGTCGGAGTCCACGAAAAACGTTCCCAGATCTATCAGAGTGGGGTTTGGTTTACCAGCTCCAGATGTCCCCGAAGACTTGCCTGAAGCCATAGTGTACGTAAGTAAAATCCCGAGCACGCCCTGATGAACGGCTGGACTTTTACATTTCCATTTTCATTTCCGTCAATTTTTTGTATGTCCACCTAACATCGCTCGACATCCAGTTCCAACGGAAATCTCTTTTCATCCAACTCAGAATGGAGTGAATCTTCTTCTATACCACTCAAAGACCCGCCAAGGCAGTCTGTTTTTGAAAGGTGCTTTGCCGTACCCAGCTGTCCAACCAGCCAATGAGCCAATACAATCCATTAATCCTGTCGTCCCGAACCTCGCCACTTTTACTGCATTTTTTTCTGGCTCCGGTTTACGCCTCGCCCTCCGTCGCCGCAGGTCTCAGAATGATGCTGTGCTGTACGAGCCCACCGTGAACCACCTTTAGCAGCTGTCTCTCCCCCTTTATCCCTCCCCCGCTTGTCCACTCGTTCTCTCGCTCAGTCACACAAGCTCACTCACACTGCCTGTCGATCTCTACCATTCGCTCCAAGACAGAAGCTGCAGTCGTTTACAGCCTCGTGTCCTGAACGGTCCCATCGGCTGTTCTTTATTCCATTTAGAATATAGAAGTCACTACAGAGACATCCATGGTCACACATGTGCGCTGAAAACACACAAACATACCTTAAATCGGATCAAATAATAGCGTAGATGCAAAAAAAATAAGTGAAAATAGTTCATCTACAGCATCCAAAATGCATATGTATCTCATAAAGTGGTGCGAGAACACAGTGATGGCTTGGATACCTTTTCGGTCTCTCAATCGACAAGCTTCTCTTGCCTGTTCGCCTGAAGCTACGTTTCAGCTCCGTAAGTGCCTGCTGACAGTCAAAATGCTGCGATGGGCTGGGAGACGAACAAGCCAGAAGTCCAGTGCAGACTCACCACCGCCCATTCCCGACATAAATAAGGTGTCTAAACTGCCTTCAGTCAATACCAAGTACTATGACCACCGTATATTCGAACATAATAAAAACAATTATAGGGTTAGGGTTACGTTTCTCTTTAAACCCCCGGCTTCTCAGTCTCTTTTAGGGCATACTATTGGAATTCTAAAATTGTAATAAGAGATATATCACGAGAAAATATAAGTGATCTTCAAAACTTCGACATCAACTATGGTTTGTTTGACAGCGACCTTGATTGCTGCAAAGGAGCCCTTATAAATAAAATGTATTATTATTATTGAAACTACATACGCACGCTTGTGTGTGTGTGTGTGTGTGTGTGTGTGTGTGTGTGTGAGAGAGAGAGACTTGTTACATTCACCCTCCTGTGGGTCTGCACGGTAATAACAACAAGTGCCTGAAAAACGCGACTGTTATGTTTCAGCGCAGAGTTACACTAAGCTATCTACGGAGCGAGTATTGCCCAAATCTTGTGTGGAGTATGCAGTATAGACGGGCCTGCTGCGTGCAACACACCGTGCATCGCACTTTGCCGTGTACATTAGCCTTATTTTCGGGTGAGGCATCGGAAGACACAGCAGCCTCAGGCTCATTCTAAATGAATTATGACGGGCGGAGGCGCTACTGAGTATGCCAAAAAAAAAAAACCTCAGGTCAACCCAGAAAAACAGAGTTGTGTTCCCATCGCTCACCATTTTCAGTTTCGGGTCGCTCAGTATACACTTACTACCAGTATTGATTTAACAGTTGGTTCTTGGTCACGGTATGTTGATTTGGTCAAGTGATGTCTCTATGCATGCTGACGCGTCCGTTTTACCACACGGCTATGATTTTGAGAAATGACCACATCATTGCTGGCCACACTCAAATTCCCAACACTATTACCTACCATATTAGTTAGTGCAAATATGCCACATATCGATCCAAGTAACTGACCGACTGACCATATAATGAATGATCATTATATATGTTACCGCCAATGTGTGAAAAGCGGGCATTGTATAGAATACCTATGAAATCTATAGAATGCGTGACGTTTTTAGGCAAAGCATGAAATGCCTGTGTTATTTTAATATGCTATACACTTTCCCTAGGCATTGTATATAATATCTAGGCATTATACAGAAGGACAAGTACTATTTAGGTAAAGCATGCCTAGGAAATGTGTGAAATATTAAGCGTTTCATACTTTCAAGTCCCATTTTCGACATTCTATAGATTTCCTAGACAATGCCTAATTTCACACTGCCGGTAACATATATAAACTATAGTAACTACATTTTTAAAAGTACACTACTTTTTTAAAGCAATGTTTTATTTATATATTACATATGCAAAGTAAACAACCGACATTCCCGCTTCTGAATAGTACATTATTAAATTGTCAGAAATGCAAAAGTTGACATGAATGATCCATTCCGTTGATGACGTCTCGTTCTCTAATACGATGTTTGCGGCCGCAGGGCTAAACTGGAGGTTAGGAACATTGTTACGAGGACGAATGTTAACCGTGCAGATTTATTCTGTATGTTTAACGCATCATAAATCAACCATAGCTAAGTATTTTATACAGTAGCTGGCCTGAGCGTGGTTTCTGGCCGTTAATATATCATTTTGCTCGCTTGTTTCAAACATCCATCTAGTTTGGAACAGAGCAACACGTATTGCCTTAGGGGAACGCTTACTGGGACAATACACAGCAGCCACATCGCTAGTCAACTGCGAGAGGGAACTGTCGGAAAATCGAGTAGTCATTTTGTAATTCAAAGGAATAAATCTCTCTCTTAACGTTTATGGTGTAGTCTGTAACAGACCGTATAAATGAGAACGGCTGCCAAAATTTACAGTATACGTTGGCTACATGAAGATGTATGAAATGTTATTTAATAACTATTAGTTTCAGACAGTATTGTGCGTATGTTTTCTACAAATATTCCTGTTTACTTTTTATTAGGGTCCAACCAAGTGAAGTGCGACAACTCATTGTTAAATTACTGCTGAGGATGGTTTTTGGCAGTCTCTCAATTCTGGCGCTGATTTATTGATATTAGAAACCACAGCTGTTCGCTTGATAAAGGCAAACCGAAAAGAAAGGTATTACGGTTTCTTGTCAGTTTTTGTCTAGAGTAGAGAACACCCATGGGTTCCCTGAACACAAAGCTTAATAGAGTAGATAAAGTCTGTTATTCTTAAGCGTATTGAAAGCGAAACTCAAACATTAAGCGCTTGTCTCTTAATAAAAATCTTATCTCGTGGACACAGAGGACCTCGTTCGAGATAACCAGGCAGTCATTATCCCCGTAATAAACTAATTTCTGTCAACCGAGCAGTAAAGATATCGTTTCGTTAACAGGTTCGGTTCCTTTGATTGTTTACAATTTAGGGATTATGCGCATTATCTCTATAATTGCTAAACTGAATGTTTTTGATTCGCCGAGAGTCCACATGAGGCGGCTGTAGAGAGTACTTTCACTTGAAATACATCTCTCTTAACATAACATGATCAGGAGTGATTTTTGGTTGCTTGATTTCAGAGAAGCCCGAGTTGTTGAGTTGTGACAGTTTCTCATGGGTTTGTCCCCTTCTGCAAAATGTATGGTGTGTTGAATATGAAAGTTCAATGTTACTATGAAATTAACCCGTGGTTATCCTGGGTTGATTAAACATCTGCAAAATGACAAGAAGGACAGTGTGTATTAATCTTCAAAACGGGTCTTTGGGGTTTACTTGACCACTGAGGTCTGCAAATTCACTTCATTAAATTGACCTTACTACGCTACTCCGCTACTGTACACCTTAGGTCTGAGTGTTTCTGTTGTGCCTTTAGCCATCTACAAACACAAGGGCATTTTGACGTTTCAGTGCTGCAGAAATGTATTTTTCACCATTTGTAAATATCAGTATGAGCCAAAAACCCGAAATACCCATGTGTTATTTCACAGAGACTTAAATTCTCCCCACCTCATCTGTATACACTCCTGGGCAGGGTCACAGATACGCAGGCTCATGGACAAAGTCCACGCACTAACAAGCATTCCGCTGGTCAATGAGCCACGTTACAGTTTTTGATTTTAGGGATTGACAAGGGCTGCAGAACCGATAATTACAATCCGCTGTAAAGATGATTTAGCACGTCCACCACACAGCCGGAGGAGGCCGGGTCACCTCTGAAAGCTGATGAAATTCCAAGGACCCGGTCCCGCGGGACGCACCGCATCTGCCGCCCTCGTGCATACATGAAAAACACTCAGAGCTTCTCATTAATTGCGCTGAAATTCTTTCCTCACTTGCTAACCTGTGATAGCGGGACATTATAAGAAGTGTTTAACAAATGGAATGACGGCTTGAAGCTGAAAGTATGCAGTTTCCAATCTGTCTTTCGTGGGTGATGGATGAAGGAAAAAAATCGGCGCGTCGTGTTTAATGAATAATTTATTTACACAACAAAGCCGGTATTATTAACATTGAGCACAAAGGTCTTTGATGTCTGAAAACGCAAAATGCCTGGCGGTATCATGATTTAAATGTGCAAATATATGCTATAGATTATTCCAACACTAAAATATACACTACTTTTCACATGGACTTCTAAGAGCTTTTAAAAAGCAAATACTTCTAAAACAGTTATCAAGTGATTTATTATAATGATTGCACAATTAGAGTGCGCATTAATTCAGTTCATGACATGGGATTCCTTAAACGTGCTGCTTGTTGTCAAAAATGTCCAGAAGGCGGCGGCTTTGCAAAGAATTCCGGCAATTATTTTAAAATAGGAAACTTCAACAACGAAAACACAATGGACCAGGACTCTAGGTCTGGTGAAGGGCAGTTAGCATCAAACGGTGTGTAACTATCATTTTCTAAGGTGACAATGACTGGAAACCATAACTTTTCGATTTGTATGTCGTTTTACGATTCATAAACATCCAGTCATCCGCTTTCCCATTCACAGGCTGCCTACCTCACATTTATTGTTAAAGTAATTTGGTTGTTTTTTTTTACCCCTCGTGGCTATTTGAACTTAGTGCTTCAAAGAATCTGCCATACAAACGCTTTGTTCTATGACACCCTTCTCAACGAAATTTTTATTTTTATGTTCCATCATTTTAGTGTTACCCGATAAAGGCAGCGTGCCGAAAGACCATATCATATACGTCCAATGCACCCCACCTTTTCCCTCCCTTTAAATCGCAAATTACGCGAAAATTATGCTATTAATTCACACATTCCATAAAAGACTAGCGTATTTTCACTCAGTAAGAATCATTACTAAAAGTGTTACTTGAAGACGGCAGACTTGTGGTCATAAGTATGTTTATAATATATAATATAAAAATACGAGTAAGTAAAAAGGACATGGGCAAAACGGGTCAAAGTCAAACGTACGATAGCATCAGCACCAAGGACAGCGGTGTTACCCCAAACCGGTGTCTTCTTCGAAAACGTGTATGATCGGCCATTAAACACAGCATCAAACTTTATTGACCCTTCAGAACTTGAGGCGCGATCCACCAGTAAACAGACTATTACATAGTGATTAATTGTCTGGCTTTAAATAAATGCTTTGTGAATTTAAAATCGCCGATGCATTGACCGGAAATTGTCTTCAGAATTTATTGCCGACCAAAGATTTATTTTCGTGTCTTCTCTGGAGATATATACTGGGATGGTAAACTCCAGCACTAAAAATTCTACATAACTATTTATTCATCACACAATATGACAGACAGAGTCGTATCTGTCCAATGATAATGATTTACTTGTGAGCTTTGCTTAGAATATATTAACCTTTTTCATGTAGACTGTATTTTATGTTAACCTACGTATATCAAAACAACTACATTAACACGTATTTGTGAACATTAATGCTATACAGAATTACACCGTAACTTTAACTGGAAGAAAATACTACCGAATGAAATTAGGGCAGCATATTCACAACCTCCTACAGGTGGCACTAATACTTGAGTTAAAACTAAAATCCACCAAACCACGGAGCTGGAAACAGGATATTGAGATTTTTGTAACACAATAAAGCAGCAAAATGAAACATGATATTGAGACTCAAGTCAGTTTAATACGTATTTTCACATTCATACAACAGAAATTGTCCGATGTACTTAAAAAAGAGACTACTGTGAACAAACTGCATTTTCCTCATGCAGTTAATCAGCCCTGGTGCTCTGCCAAAAAACTAGATATTTAATATCACATATTTTAAAAGCAACAGACAAAACGTTCTTTTCAGTAGAGAGGTCCATAGTCAGTTGTCACCACAGATTTTTCTCCTTGCAGCAATCGTGAAGCCGTACAAAAGCCACATCAAGGTAGCTTTTAGCTGTTTTCATTGTAACTCTACTTTTCTTCTCTCTTCTTATTGAACGTCTCTGTCACCCTGATCAAGTGGTCCTAAACATTTCACAATTTTGGTAAAGAACTGTTGAACTGTTTAGAACCACTCCACCCGAGAGACCAAAAATAGCATTTTCCCAGTCCAAAAGCACAAACAAAGTTAAGCTTAAATCCTGCAAGAAATAACACAGCCATGTCACTTAAATGTCCCAGCAGCGAGGAGACTGTAAACACATTCACACGGCAACAGCATTACCACAAAAAAAGTCAAGAAAAGCTTCGTTTTAAATTGTTTGTCCAAAAGAAGTTATATTAAGCTTCCATCTTTACAAAAAGTTTCACATATTTACCTCTCAAGTTATAAGCGATGGACTTGCTGAGTGAAAAACTTTGACTGTTTTGTTTGCCTGTACTACGCTTCCTTATATACCCATTAGAGTTGGTAGGCAGTGCGTACAAGCCTCATGATTCGGTTAGGAATGAAGGCCATGCCGGTCCGACCAGCTCCTCAACATACACACAGCAATAGAGGCCTGACGGAGATCTGCAGACGAGCGTGTCCACGCGATTCGCTGCGCACCTGTCAGGCAAGTTTGCCACAAGATTGGGCCCGTGACAAGTCGTGATGTTAGGGTCATGTCACTAACCTGAAAGATTGGGTTACACAGCCAACAAGTTCGGTAGGTGATAAAGGGACATTCCTGAAATGTTCCTCTGGGAAGTTGAATCGGCTGTGAAAGATAGTTTAAAAAACTTTTTACGCTCGACTCACAAAACAATTTAGTTTCATTCAAGTGATTTTCAATTAATTTTTTTCCTCAAGACTACTACATTTAAGAATGCATGCCGGGGTATTTGCAGAAACTGAGTCATTGCCAGTTAAATTAGCCATTTCACCGAGTTTCTGTTCCATGATTTTAGTTCTGATTTAATTACCTGTTCATTGTAAAACTCGAACACTTATGGTATATGCCTGCACTTCAACCAAGCTTTATAAACTCAAACACTTATGGTATACGCTTACACTTCAACCAAGCTTTATAAACTCAAACACTTATGGTATATGCCTACACTTCACCCAAGCTTTATAAACTCAAACACTTATGGTATATGCCTACACTTAACCAAAGCTTTACAAACTACACAGGTAGGTGGTCCGTAAATTGTCATTGTGGCTGCAGCATTGTCACATGCAGGGACGGACAGGAACTTGAAAACAGCCCTGGAGTCTCAGTCCGGGTCCGAGGTGGGGGTGATGCTAGAGAAGCCGTTTACAAAAGAAATGTGTTCTTTGTTGTCCGGGTGGGAGAAACAATTTTAAAAAGTTAACACGTATAAAAATGCTATATGTGTTGGTTATCATGTTAATGAATAGTACAAGGAAAATATAAATTGTACGAAATATTGAAATTAACAGACATGAGTGTGACACTAAAAACGTTATCCCCGTAATAAACGTAATAAAAAAAAGTTATGTAGATTCTGCTGTCGTTCCTCCAAGAGGTGAAACCGCATCAGCACGTCACCCAGACCGGACCTCGCAACCTCGCGTTTGCCGGAGAAGAAGAGCGGGCCTTTTGTGCCTAATTAGGTCTGCGCTCATCAGCAAGCAGGAGCTCGTAAAGACACCAGGCTGTCCACTTACGGTGAAGACACCAGGCCGTCCACTTACGGTAAAGACACCGGGCCGTCCACTTACGGTGAAGACACCGGGCCGTCCACTTACGGTGAAGACACCGGGCTGTCCACTTACGGTGAAGACGCCGGGCCTACCACTTACAGTGGATTTCTTGAAGCATGCAGCTGGGAATTTAAACAAGCTAATGAAAATGACCTCCAAAAATTGAGCTAGGTATTAAAATTCATACGGATGCCATTACTCCATGCAAATATCACACTGGGGAAATTCAAAAACAACTTTAGACAAGAAGGGAGATTCTATAAATGGATACCCCCTGCTGGCTGATTTACTTATTTATTTTTATTTAAATATGATGGACTAGTCGTTTTGTTTCTGTTCTTTGAAAGGACATTCTGCAGCATGCTATGAGCAGTGCAGCCTAGCAAATTGCATTTTAGCATCATTAAGTATATATGTTGTGTTTATTTAAAAGCAAGCTGAGCGCTGATTTCATCTGATTACAGACCAACTGGTTAATCAACTTGTTCATCAAGAGGAACAAAATAAACTTGCACAGCCCTATTTGGCCTCCGCAGAAGAGAAACAACAGGAAGACAGCGGTAACTAAACAACGGGAAGATCTGTCATTATCGTCTTCTCAGTACTGCAATTTCCAGGAAGCCTGGTTTCCTCAAGCTGGCAGGACTGGGAGTAGCTGGAAGTCATCTTCTCATCGCAGGTGACATTCACAGCCCTCTGGGGAAGGCCGCGGGGGAAATGACCGCTTATCGGGTTTATGCCAAAGCCGCTGGTGTCTACAACCAGCAGGGGGCTTCGTGCTCTTCAGGGGAAAGGAAGAAAAGAGCGATACTGTCCATCACTTAAATATCATGTCGATAATTTGTGCCCAGTTTGCTAAACTGCTTGCGAATAAGCAGCAGTGAAAAGCACAGAGGACAGTGGAGAAGAAAACTGAATGGAAGACAAACGCACAGGTTTCGTGGAGGTTGTTTTTGCTGCAGAGCAGCCGCTTTTTATTGGCTCTTGTGCTTTCTTGTTTTTCTACATCCAGCATCAGTGGCAGCAGTGTCAGAACGGCAATAACTGTGTCACACAAATGAACATACAAACAACACCATTTCAACTTTCAGCAGCGGGACATTACAACACGTTTTCCCCTCATCCAAAAGTAGCCGCAGCCTCTCTAATGCCATCTACATTGACGAGACTCCTTTTATTTTGCAATAAGAGGTAGGTGTTGCTGGACAGTGTCTCAGACTCGACAAGGACACGGTCCAGCTGTGACACAAGAACAGTGGGATCAGGGCTCACTTCTGTGTTCTTCCTCTATTGGTCCTCCTCTTTATACAACTTGAATTTTGTGAAACTGTTAGACAAAAAACAACCCTTTCGACAGTGCAAATTGACTATTGTCATGACCATGAAAAATTCAAAACATACTGAAACTGAACTGCAGAAAGCATCCCCATTGACATTCATCATTAACTGGTGTGTGCGTGTGTGTGTGTGTGTGTGTCGGGGGGGGTCAGAGGTTCCAGCATGGTAAGCAGCCGCCACAGCATTGACCAATCAGAGCCCTGTTCAAGGGCAATACAGAGTAAGCTTACCCAATGTACAGCTGGAAAATAAATCTTTGGGTCACATTGCTTCAGATATATTAGTCTTCACTATTGCTGTGTATTTCAACACTATTAGTAAAATAATTGTGCTATTCTTATTTACTTGAACTGATATCAGTTCTATACAATTAGCTACAACACTAAAATCTATGAAACTGCATTTTTACACAAGCAAGGAAGGGGCAGAGAGGAAGGAAGAGCTGCCAGACGTTTGGATCTGTCTTCAGGTCCTTCCGGGGCATACCGTGAACTCGATGTATTCACCATTCTGAAACGCACATGGAAATGAGAGGCGTTACATAATCACTTGTGGGAGGCGAATCCATGCAAACTATGAACCAGGGAACTGAAATGAGACAAGAGAACGGAAAATGGTGCAGGGCTTGATAAGAACGAAGCAGGCGGCTGACTGGAAGGGACAACAAGGAGGCAGTAATGGCGCAGAAGGCATGGTCAGGTCTTTATTAGGGCAATGTGTGCGAAGTGAGCATGAGTTCAGGCGTTCACAATCTCCAACTTGTCAATCAACTACACAGTTGGGATGCCTGCATCCACGGCACTGCCGTACAGACAGGCAAACGCTAAAGCTAACGCTTGAGGAATGACAAGGACTTGAGGGTTGAAGAACGCATGATATGGCACTGGGACACGGCACTGTGGAGCCCGCACGTAGAGGACTGCGTGACAGCCGAAAGTCGAAGCGGCACACTGAAGCAAGCTCACGTTCTCATCCCCTTACGTTTTACAGTCTTAAAAATACACGAACAGGGCCGGACGTGCTCACAATGCATTATAAGTTCTGTCGGAACCTTTTCCGATCCCGCCGTAACAGTCAGCACCAGCCAGCCCAGGCAAGTGGCCAGAAACGCCAGGAAGCGGCTACAAGGCAAAACGAGCACATTCATGGGCATACAACCGGGTCGGGCCTACTGCCATGCAGGGAAGAATGAAGCCGGATATTTTTAGGCGGATCCATTTCGAGCGAGAAAGAAACAAACATTATCATCACATCGCCATTCCACACATCCTTTTTACCTCATCACTTTCATCAAGGGGCAGCTGGAAGACAAGACAGGTAACTGTTACAGGTTACTGTTACAGGTAACACTGAAAAAAAACACTCTCAGCTGGCTGCTAACACTTATACATTTGTACAGGTGGACAGTCATTCACATGTAAACAAAAAACACACATGCAAAACCAGATGAACCTTCCAGCACTCTGCAACATTGCTGTGCTGCTGCGTTAGTTAAGGCTAATGGTGCAGGTATTACATGCCAGGTGCCAAATCATCAAATGTCCATCTGATCCTTTATTCATGCTATAATGAGATGAGAAGCAATACTTGAAGTGTGGTGAAACGAGTCCGCACGGCACAGCCGTGATCTCCACGCACGGAGACCGCAGCAAACGCCAGCGACTCTCCTGGTGGCCTTTTAGTTTTACTCCGTGACCCCGAGTCACGTGACAGGAGCGAACAGAGAGGATCAGGTTGCAAATCAAGCTACATACGAACAGTTTCTTCAAGGCGACGTGGCCGACAGCACCTTGGCTGGCTGTCAAGGACCAATTCAAGAACAAATCAGAACTAAACGCAGAAAACTTGGCTTGGGGGGGTGGCAGGAAAAAAAAAACACAAGCACATGTAGATGTGAAACTATGCACACCAATCTTACCGTGTTCTTGAACTGGTTATTCTGCTGGTAGAATCTAACCACATCCTCATTGCCAGTTGCGATGGCCTGAAAACATGGCAGTGAGAAGGGCCGTAAGCTGGACGAATACTGGCTAGGAAGAACGGAGTTCTCACATGCTCCTAAGCTGAATGCTCATACTTTGGAATGACACTACTGATGACAGCTCAAAAGGACAAAAAAGTAACACATTTCTGACCACAATTTTTTCATAACCCCCCCCCCCCCAACCGATATCCCCCCCCCCAGCAAAACTCAAAAGAAGACAGAAGCTTTATTTTACTGCAGATTTTTAAGAACGTTATTTTTTACAGGAATTTAAGTTGTGTATGGACGTCCCAGCAACATCTTGCACACCAAATCGACAGTGGCCTGAGGAGTTTTACATGGTGTGTGCTGCCAAGGACCCCCCCGCCAGTGACTCACCACTTCCATGGGGGTCTGCCCATCATACCCAGGCATGTCAAGGTCCGCCCCTGCCAAGTGCCAGATCTCCAACCCTTCCAGATCCCCACAGGCTGCCAGTCTGTGGTACACCCCCCCCCCCCATTATCCCCAGTCACTGACAACAGTCTGCATTCTACCAACAGCCAAACACAGTGTAGTATATTACAGGAAGTACAGGCCCATGATAGCATCATTCATGTTATATTCAAACTTCTCACCATTCACAAATTGTCTTACATTTTAAACCAGAATGAAGGTTTATTATCATACAACTGCAGCTTGAAAGGGAAAATACTGGCGTTGGCTACAGTAAAGAACCACAACGACAAAGATGATGGGTCTGACAAATTAGCAGTTTACTGCAATGTCAAAATGGAATATTCAGTGTGAAGCTGGGTGATGTTTTGGACCAGCAGAAGCCACAGATGGATGTGATGACTGCACTGGAGGACGGTATGAGAAGATGGTGGAGGCGTTGTTGCTCCAGTATGGAATTCAAAGAATTCCAGTGTGGCTGCATGAAAGATCTCATTAGGTCACATTCCGGGGCTTACATAAAACCCGAACATCTGGTTGAACCAGAACTCAAACTGCAGTGCGTGGGTGTGTGTGTGTGTGTGTGTGTGTGTGTGTGTGTGTCTAAGAGCTTCGCCTGATCTGCACTTTTGCGTGTACTTGTAGCAGAGCAAGGAGAGAGCCATCGCTGAACTGTCACTCAGCATGAGGGACAGATGTGAGATCCAACCTGCAGAGCTCTGGGCCGGCGTCCTCCAGCTCGTCCCGGGAGAGGTGGGCACCTGTCTGCCTCAGCAGCTTCACCACATCCTTGCGTCTGCCGGAGCGGAACCACAAACACACGGGGTGCCAGTTACCCACAGCGAGTGACACACACACGCACAACTGTCGGACATGTAGGATGACAGGCGTGCGGGGGTCAGGCATACGTATACGGTACCAGGATGGGGAAACAACATGACAGACACGCAGGGTGGCCAAACAACATGGTCTGGGACAGAGGAGAGCAGAACAGTGACAGGCACAGAGTGCAACAGGACCAATGGACAGAGAATTAATCAGAGATAAAAAAAAGTGTGCAGTGAACAGACACATCATTAAATATAATATGAATATATAGAATATATGAATATATAGAATATATGAATAATCACAGCTACAGGAACACATGGCCCAACTTAGAGAATGACAAACGCAGATACAGACTATTAAGATATTAAGATTATAAAGACAAGTTACATGAACCAACAGTTCCTGTAACATCCTTTCCTTGGACTTTAGTTCTTCACAAACACACGATTGTCCACTACCTGGTGGTCTAATGATCAGTGCTCACTGAGGTCTTTTTTTTAATCTTCTGTCATCTGTGAAAAAGCAATCTTTTTGATAAGCCTTTGAAAAGAAAAAGCGCACCAGTTTTTCTACAATTCAGGCACTGTACAAGACTGTGGGATTTAAAGTTTTAAGTGTCAAAACCCCCCTATATTCCCTTTATATCTGACAGCGAAACTATTTGTTGAACTCTGACGGACTATGGTAAGCTTCAACAGCTAAACCTTTGCTGCAATCTTTTCTAAAAGCCCTCAGGTCCCACAGCGGAAATCCCAGACATTCCAGCTTTTTTTAAGGTACTATTCACCATGCCGTAGGCATGAACAGCACACAAGCCCTCAGCCAATCATAGTTACCCCCTGTCTGCTGCCATCCAATCAAAACAATCCCTCCGGACTGAAGACTCGAGTCACTAAGACAGTTGGCCTGAAATAGACCTAACAATGTTGCACTTCTAAGAGAAATTTATCTGGGTAAGACGAAAAAAACATCTTACAAGACTGTCTTTGTAACAAATTATTAAGGAACAACACATTCACACCATGGCAACATTTGTACAGGAAAGGGTAATCAAGAGAAGGCTTTGAACTGAGCAACCTGTCTTACTCAGGGCTGCGTGAGTGTAAGGATTTAATCCCCGGAAACCCCACAGCTCTGGTTCAGCGTTTGGGGCAGTCAGCAGCACAGGACAAAAACATTTTCAAATGCGCAGTCAAACCAAAGACAGTCTCTAGATGAAACACACAAAAACAATGTACCACTGTGAGTCAGCGTGCATGTCCTCAGAAGTCATTCTTAGTCAACTAGCTAGAAACGCAGGGCCACTGTCAGCTGTGACACACCCCAGAGCTGTCACCTTTGGGCAAGTGACAGCACGCTCGGACACCTTCGCGATGTAACAGCAGTGCTGGCACCTCGCGGTGGTGCCAACGTCGGTACTTTCTGTTAATCACCCTGGGCAACGCCCAACAGAATCTAAAAATTTAATCGAGTTTTGCATGGACGTGCAATAACTTTACGAAGAACTGTTTGATGCCTCCCAAACGACAGATTTCCATAGAACTGCTGCACTTCCTGGATACTGGATTTGCCCAAAAAGAAATGGCAACGCAAAGCAAGAACAACAAGAGGGTCTAAAAATGCTCAGCAAAAAAAAAAAAAAAAAATCCTGTCAGTATGCGTCTGAATTTTGTAAAAGCACGATTAGAGTTTAAAATTAAAGTTTAAAACCCGAAAAGTCATCTGGCAGAATCGGTTAACTATCTAACTGGCGTAGGTGTTGTGATGAAAGGGTTTGCAGTTTCACTGCGTCGCCCCCACTAACCGTCTCCCTCAACAATTGCCCCAGCCCCCAACCCCGACACCGTGTCTCTTATGATGAAGATGCGAATGACGTCCAGTGCCACTTTGCCACTGTCACCTGCTGTCTTAGAGAACAGTCACAGTATCCACCTTCCATGACACGCTGTGGCAGCAGGTAAGTCAGGTTTGATGTGAGCCGCCCTCTGTCTCAATGATGCACCCCGTGTGTGAACATAAGGAAGGAAACACAGAGCTGTCTTTGTCAAAGAACCTAATCTCTCTCTCTCGCACGACGGAGACGGCTCTATTTTTACGCCCGCATGTGTCATCCACGGCTACGGCACGAAATGCAGGTTTTATGGGGAGCAGGTTGGGGTTGGGGGTACCACACTCCCTAAATGGCAACTGGGTCTTGTGCCGCACGGTGAAACCCAGCCTGGTCTCCGTCTAAGTTGACCTTCAGTGGCAGATCGGGCAAAAGTCACGTCAACGCCAGGGACCACAAAGTCGATGGCTTGGGCTTGAGCGAAGGCTAGCAGTTACGAGAAAAGTGTTCTTCCTCCTAAGTCACACGCTCCCCTCTGCTTTGCCTTTCCAAACAAATGACACGGCGTGCTGGGACCTGCCGCTCAGGGCGAGCCACTGTCACACTGGCTCTCTTTGTCTCATGAAGTGAGGAAACGTCTTAAGGGACACACTGCAAGGGTTTGCCTGACATGGCGGGCACTTTGGCGTTCTGTCCATTTCCCCCGCCCCTTGTTTTCTCGTGATCAGCTCAAGTGACGTTCGCTGCTCTGAGTGACACGGGCGACTCTGCAGGCGACTCTCATGCACGATGCCATCCGGCCGTCCCTTGCATTAACACAACCACAGGAGGAAACACACACGTGTTTCTTAAACGCCAGAACCACTGGCATCACAAAGACTTCCACATGACAAACTTGCTAATTATGGCAAAAAAAAAAATTTATTACTGGATAAGCCCAATGACAATTAGCCTAATTAGCGAGAAAGTAATAAGGAGGCCCCAAGACTCGTACTTCTGCTGCTCTGTCCAAAGAGAGAAATGGATGTCCTTCCTAGGGGTGTACATAATTTAACCAAACAGTCCCCCTCCCGCTACCCTCCACGATTTAATGAGGCTCACATTTCAAACTGGCCTGTTTCTTCATGAGACAGGAAGCGAGGGCAGCTGTCCCTGGCCAGGTTCAACACCGAAACACAGGGCTGCACTTCCACTGCGCTTCGCTCTCTGAGACACCGCGCTCCGTTGCCCTACCTGAAGCGCACTGCGTTTTGCAGGGGCGTGTCGCCGTAGCGATCCTTGGCATAGACAGTGGAGCCATGGCTCAGTAGGTACTGGACCGCCTTGAGGTGGCCCTCGCAGGAGGCAACATGCAGTGGGGTCCGCCCATCATAGTCCTCCATGCTCAAGGTGCCACCCTGGAGTAGGAATCAATATTTCACATTACCCATAATGCACAAGGACACACTATCTAAACAGGGGAAAAGGGGTAAAGGGGAATTCCCTTATCACTTACCTCTGCTCATTTTTATATAACGTATTGTTAATAAGAACATTGTAAGTTAACAAATCAATATGTGTGGCCTGGTGGCTTGATGGGTGGAACATCAGGCTGGGATGCAGAAATCTCCTGGTTCAAATCCCACCCCTGCCACCAGGTGTGTCCTTGAGCAAGACACCCAGCACTAGCTCATTGTAACACGTACGTGAAACGGTGTAAGCCGCTTTGGGTAAAAGCGTCGGCTAAATAAATAAATGCGATACATTTGCCACAATTCACTTATTAATGACAGTATTATAAGCAGAAGTAAAAATGTAAATCCCAGACAAAACACTGATGTGGACCGCTACCTGTAAGACACTCACACACAGTGCTGTGCCTACTTAAATGTAGGCATGTAAACATAACCAAAGGCGCAGATGCGGTACAAACACATGCGTAATTCTTTCTGCTCTTCAAATCAAAATGACACAGCTTCTCTAAACAGCTACTAAATGGCTGCAAGGAAGTGCCATTCAGAAAAACCCGCGACGTCCTAATGACATTTTGCACCACGTTCATTGCAGTCATCGCTCCTCCAGTCACCGCTTGACATCAGAACCATCCGCAAGGCCTCCTCGCAGCTACGTATATAGACCTCAAACCACACGACTGCCACTCTTGTAACAATTCTAATAACAGGATGGAGCAACCTGTCAGACTACCAGTGCAAATAAACGCTCAATTAAAACGAAGTCGGTTAACAAACAATGAGTCTCTGTCTGTAGCGCGGCTCTGATGGGCTCTTCAGTGGTTACTTTGTGCAGAAATAATGAGTCTAGTTCACACTCGTGGTAATTTATTGGTTTGTTTTGTAGACAAATTGCGATATTTTATGAAGCCTTTATCCATCTATTACACAAAAGCTCATTACTGCTGAACTGAGAGATAAGAATGTAGAATAATTAAGTTAAATTACTTTTGCATTAGTACAATGTGATATTTTGCACTATTATTTTAAGCTACAAACAAAATACAAGGGAAAACACATTTTGTCTAATTTATGCTGAACACTGAAACCGATTAAGTACAGAGATTGCTGAAATTTTGACTTGGGGAGGGGGGGGGGCACTATTAACACCTGCTTCCATTTCCAGCTGCAGTTGAGGTTCTTTAATCTGACTTTATAAGGAATTTATCAACTGAAACCTACACGACTTCAAAATGTCAAGGAAGTAAGAAACTTGCTCAGGGTGGAGTGCTGTTCAAAGAATTCTGGGTATGTGACATGCATGCACTTTGGCCGGACATTGTGACAATGCTGGGAATGTCTAGTGTCCAAACTCCGGCTGAACCGGTGCATGCTGTCAGACTGGCTGGAAATAGCTGAGTGCACCCCCCGCATGGAACAGTCGTTCTGAGAGATCACAGACACTTTGTCTATCTTCCATTTATCAAAAAACAGCTACTGAGATTGAAGGGCATCATCTCGATATCTTTCCCAATTTATCGTGCATCTGCCTTTGTGGTTCCTTTTAATACCTATTTTTAGTTTGCAGTTCTAACTGCAGCCATTTTTGTAGTCCTCTGTCCAGCTCTGCTGGTTAGTGTGCCTAGTGGTTCTGCTCCCGCTGACCCACTTGAGTATGCACACGTGCGCAGCTCTTGGACTCGCATGTGTTCACGCGACAGGGCTCACCATTTCCCTGATGACCTCCAGGGCTTCCATGTCCCCGATCTTGGCGGCGGCACAGGCCAGGGAGGGAGTGAGGGCATCTCTAATGGCCTCCAACTCCTGGGAAACCAGCACCAGTGCATTAGCGAACTGTAGGAGGGGGCGGGTGAAACGGACCACTGGGACCTAGAGCTCAGGTCTCACCTCCTTGGAGCTGACACTTAGAGCCTTGGCAATGACCTGGATGAATCGGCTGTCTCGCAGTGAGGGCTTCGCCCCCACCAGGTCGACGATCATCTCCCCGCGCAGGTTCTCACTAAGCATCTGAAGTTAGGGACAGAGAAGACAGCTGTGTTAAGCATCTCACAGAAGAGCAGAGAAGAAAAATAAACCTACAGCCCAAACTATTTTTTACTCAAAATGCAGAGCTACAGAATAAGAACCAGAATAATCATCAAATGAGGTGACGGCAGCATTAATGTAGTTCAGCAGCATTTTAGTTTGCGCCTCTCACTTCCTGACTCTAACTGTGCTCAGCAGAGCACTTGGGGACTGGCAGGGACCTGGCAATGTGCCGGTTAAGGGTTCAAAGCCCACACGCTCAGATTCCAGCACAAACGGAGCACGTGCGAGGCCCTACTCTTCTCTCCACATTAAAGTCTATTCCCAGGAAATTATTTCAGCAAAACAAGAGCTAGTCCAGCATGTGGAGACATGTCGAGGCCTCCATGAGGACAGCTGCAGGCTACCTACATGCAACAAGACGTGCCATAAGGCAGATCCAGGAAACAGTTCCGCCACAGTGCAGAAGGCTTAGAGTGCTCCATGTTGTATACGGGAGGTTGCTGGCCTAAAATCTGACTGACTCACACACACACACACACACACACACACACACACACACACACAAAGGGGTCGCACCTTCCTCTTCTCCTGGACACTGAGCTCCTTCTTGGCTAGCACGTAGGACAGCTTGGACAGGGCCGCCTCCGGAGTCATGTCACAGCCTGGCACCAGCCCGGCATCACTCAGAGCCTGGAGACACACACACAAACACACGCACACACACAAACGTGTGCACATGCACACAGGCACAAATTTACATTAGCCATCAGTCATTTCCCATTTTTCCACAGCCGGAGACAGTATTCACACCGAAAATATGTAAACCAACAAATAGGAAAGTGCAGCTTGCTCAGAGAAGTGACCCTCTGAGCATTTCAGGTGGAGAGAAACAGCAGGTGCGTGATAGAGACCCAGGCCTTCTGCAGCGAGCCCTGGCAGCGTCCCGGGGGGGGTGACACACAGGGACATTTCACACTACCTGTTGTGACAAGTTCTGCACAGCACCTTTGTTTGCAGACAAACATGTTCACCCACGCGTGTGGAGCTGGGTTTAAAAAAGCACAGGCGGCAAAAATGGCATGTCCTAGTGTCATGCACACCCAATGGGGGTTACAGCGTATGTGTAACTCGTCCTGCTCTTCCAGGCTTACTACTTTTGGCCCAGTCACCTTAGCTCCCAGGCACCTTCTCTGGCTGCGGTGCCCGGCTGTGAGGGGTGCTAAGCCCAGCCAAAACCCAGCCAAGTAAACCCGGGACATCCAACTGGGATGCAAATGGCTTTCTCACTGAGAGTCGAGTCGGAAACATATGATAATGTCAGAAAGGCAAGGAGGTGGACAGAGACTGGGAAAAATATTTAACTCTGCATTCCCCCCTTCCACATGGCACCATTTTTCCGCATGGCAGTCCATGCTCTTTTACATTAAACAGACACTTAACACCAAGTATTGCTGAGGACCTACAGGATAAACACCTAGTTTTGAGAAGAGGGAAATTTAAAAATATCAACAGGAGTGCTTCTTTGATTCTTGATTAAAACCAACCAGCATTTTTTAGGAAAAATTCATTCTTGTATTCATTAAAAGTGGAGGATGACAGAACTCGGCTATTACAAACGCCGCCCTGAAAGGTGGTAGAGGCTGACAGTAATTAACAAGCTTTAATAAAACTACGAATGAGGACGTGAGCACAGGGGGCTGAAAGGCATGTGCCTGCTGATATCATCTCAGTGTTTGCTGTCATTCTCTGGGCACTGGCACGTGGAGGGCACCAAAAAATTAATTAGCCTAACCGCACGGACCATGAAGGGCGGATTTTACATTCGGACATGGATTGATCCTCTGCGCATGGGGAATGCATCTGTCGCACGTGGAAATAACTGTGGTGCTGGCTGGGCTTTCTGAGTGTGAGCGAGTCCACAATGTCACATCACAGGGGCAGACCTTTATGTACCACGTCATGTGACGTTCACCCTATCATGTGACTGGGGTATACGGTGGCAGTAGTAACCATGTGACTGTGTTATCTCAATGGCAGCAGACAGAGATGGAGTACCTTGCCCGTTGCGTAGCTGGGGGTCACACTGCCCCGCAGGCACTGTGTACAGTTGATAATTAACACGCCTCTCTCAATGGCCTTGCGGAACTCCGCCAGCAGATCGGCACGATTGTTGGGGGCGTTGCCACTGCCGTACGTCTCCAGAACAATGCCCTCCATGGGCGGCTGCAGGAAAGCCCGTACCTGCGACAAGAAAGCGTGTCAGTGGGCCGTCTCGGGCCTCTCCACATGGTACACCTACTTCCACAAGACGTCCATGAGCAGCCTACGACAGTGGAATTCATGGTGATGACATATTGAACAGCAGACCACTGGAATTGTGGGTATCAGCGCATCTCTTTACACCAGCCTCAGCCGTGTGTGAATGCAGGGGTGGCATTCCTTCCAAGGTCACAAAGGACTTTGGTGGGCTGCCTGCCTGCCTGCCACGCTGCCAAGAGCTTTTCAGCCCCCCAGAGAGCGGCGGGCATCTGAACGCACGTGGCAGGCAGAAACGACACTGCTGGTGACAAAGCGAGGCCTAATAAATTAGACGAGGCTGTAAAACCAGCCGCAGATCTGTTGCCTGCTAAAGCTTTGCTGGGATGAGCTTGGAAGGGGTGCCACACCTGGTGGGGTGGGCAGTATTACCCACAATGCCCACACCACTTTGCTTGCTCGGATTGGACCAATAGGCCCAGGGAGGGAGATTAGACAAACCTTAATAAAAAAAAATCTGCCCCACCCCCCCCCCCATCCCATCT